>CAUYON010207060.1:0-16950 GCA_963573935.1 Arctocebus calabarensis | reverse complement strand
AGGCAAGAACCTAGGAGACAATGGCTGCAAAAGCTTCAAAGTATCTGTTCCCGGATGACCAGAAAACAGTCTTTGTGTTTGCCTCAGGGTTGCCCAAATCTATTGCTTTTTCTGTGAAGGCAAAAGCCAGTTTAACCCATTCGTGGCTTACTTGAGACGTACATGAGACTTACATGTGGGGATTTCTAACCCCACAATTTATTTACATTTTATTGTTACAGAATTCATTGAGGCTATAAAGAATTAAGTTACACTGATTCCTTTTGTTAGGTAAAGTCCCTCCTATAATTGCGTCATGCCCCCAAGAGGTGTGCCATACACTGTGCCCCCCAACCCTGTCCCTCCTCTGCTCTCCCTGCTCTCTCATTCCTCTACCCACTATGTGTTAGGTCATCTACTGCCTTCATGTTAGAATTGAGTATATTGTATTCTTACTTCTCCATTCTTGTGATGCTTTACTAAGAATATGTTCCACTTCCATCCAGGTTAATACAAAAGATGTAAAAGTTTCCCATCTCTTTTAGTGGCTGAATAGTATTCCATGGTGTGTGTGTGTGTGTATCACAGTTTGTAATCCATTCTTTGGTTGGTGGGCATTCAGGTTGTTTCCACATCTTGGTGATTGTGAATTGAGCTGTGATAAACAATCATTTAGTGCAAATGTCTTTATGATAGAATGATCTTTTTTCTTCTGGGTAGATGTCCAGTAATGGGACTGCAGGATCAAATGGGAGGTCTAATTTGAGTTCTCTGAGGATTCTTTATACATCCTTCCAAAAAGGTTGTATTAGTTTGCAGTCCCACCAGGGGTGTAACAGTGTTCCTTTCTGATGTGGGCCATTCTCACTGGGGTTAAGTGATATCTCGGGATGTGGGCCATTCTCACTGGGGTTAGGTGATATCTCGGGATGATTTTGATTCGCATTTCTCTGATGATTAGGGATGATGAGCATTTTTTCATATGTTTGTTAAGTATTCATCTGTCCTCTTTTGAGAGGGTTTTATTCATGTCTCTGCTCAGTGATATATGGGATTGTTGACTTTTTTTTTAATAGAAATTATTTATTTTTACTCTATTTTATTTTTCTTTTTCAGTGTTTGGCCAGGGCTGGGTTTGAACCCACCACCTCTGGGGTTGGTGCCCTACTCCTTGAGCTACAGGCACCGCCCAATGTTGGCTCTTTTTTTGTTGATTAATTTGAATTCTCTGTAGATCCTAGTTATCAAGCTTTTGTCCGATTGATAATATGCAAACATCTTTTCCCATTCTGAAGGTTGTCTGGTTTGGTTCTTGTCTCCATATCTGTATGGAAGCTTTTCACTTTAATTAAGTCCCATTTGTTTATTTTTGTTGTTGCAATTGCCACAGAAGACTTCTTCATAAAATCTTTCCCCAGGCCAATATCTGCAAGTGTTTTTCTCACACTTTCTTCAAGGATTTTTATTGTTTCATGGCTTATATTTAAGTCTTTTATCCATCTTGAATCAATTTTTGTAAGTGATGAAAGGTGCCAGTCCAGTTTCAGTCTTTTACATGTGGTTATCCAGTTCTCTCGGCACCATTTGTTCAATAGGGATTCTTTTCCTCAGTGTATGTTCTTGATTTTAAGTCAGGTGGCTGTAAGATGTTAGTTTTATCTCCTGGTTCTCTATTCAGTTCCAAATATCTATGTCTCTATTTTTGTGCCACTATCATGCTGTTTTGATCACTGTGGCCTTGTAGTCTGCTAGGGTGATGTTCCCGACTTTGTTTGTATTACTAAGAATTGCCTTGGCTATACAGGATTTTTTCTGGTTCCATACAAAATGAAGAATTATTTATTCCAAATCTTGAAAATATGTTGTTGGTATTTTAATGGGTATTGCATTGAATCTATAGATTGCTTTGGGAAGTATAGACATTTTAACAATCTTCATTCTTCCCAGCCATGAGTATGATTTGTTCATCCATTTGTTAATATCTTCTGCTATTTATTTTCTTAAGGTTTCATTATTTTTTTATAGAGTTCCTTCACCTCTTTTGTTATGTATATTCTTAGATATTTTGGGTTTTTTTGAAGCTACTATGAAGGGAATTGTGTCCTTGATTAGCTTCTCAACTTGGCTATTATTGGCATATACAAAGGCTACTGATTTGTAGACATTCATTTTATATCCTGAGACATTACTGTATTTTTTGATCACTTCCAGGAGTCTTGTGGTTGAGTCTTTGGGGTTCTCTAAGTATAAGGTCATATCATCGGCAAAGAGGGAGAGTTTCACTTTCTCTGCCCCCATTTGGATGCCTTTAGTTTCCTTCTCTTGCCTGATTGTATTGTCTAGAACTTCCAGCACTACACCCTTGTTTTGTTGCATCCTTGTTCTAATTAGGAAAGGATGTTGAATTTTATCGAATGCTTTTTCTGTGTCTAATGAGAGGATCATAATGGTCTTTGTTTTTGCCCCTGTTGATATGGTGAATTATGTTCATGGACTTGCATATGTTAAACCAGCCTTGCATCCCTGGGATGAATCCTACTTGATCATGACGTATGACTTTTTTAATGATAAACTGTAATCTGTTCACCAGGATTTTATTGAGAATTTTTGCATCTATATTCATTAGTGAAATTGGTCTGTAGTTCTTTTTAGTTGGGTCTTTTTTTGGTTTTTGTATCAGGGTGATGTTTGCTTCATAGAAGGTGTTGGGGAAGATTCCTTCCTCCTCAGTCTTTTGGAATAATTTCTGCACTATGGGTACAAGCTCTTCTTTGAAGGTTTAATAGAATTCTGGTGTGAAGCCATCTAGACCAGGGCATTTTTTTGTTGGGAGATTTTTTAGTGTTTCTTTGATCTCAGTGCTTGAAATTGGTTTGTGTAGAAGGTTGATTTCATCTTGATTAAGTCTAGGGAGGGGATGTGATTCCAAGTATTGATCCATTTCCTCTACATTGTCAAATTTCTGGGCACATAGTTTCTTGTAGTATTCAGAGATAATCTCTTGTATGTCTGTGGCATCTGTTGTTATTTTTCCTTTATCATTCCTGATTGAGGTTACTAGAGATTTTACTTTTCTGTTTCTAGTAAGTCTGGCTAAGGGTTTATCTATTTTATTTACTTTTTTAAAAAAACAACTTTTTGTTTTATTAATTTTTTGAATAATTTTTTTTGTTTTCAATTTCCTTAATCTCTGATTTAATTTTGGCTATTTCTTTTCTTCTTTTTGTTTTAGGGTTAGATTGTTCTTCTTTTTCCAATTCCATAAGGTGGTTTGTGATTTTGTTGATGTGTTCACTTTCTGTTTTTTGAAGCTAGGCATCTAGCGCGATAAATTTTCTTCTCATAACTGCTTTTGCTATATCCCAGAGGTTTTGGTAACTTGCGTCTTCATTGTTGTTGTGTTTGAGGAAATTAACAAGTTCCTCTTTAATCTCTTTCTGAACCCAACTATCATTCAGCATAAGGTTGTTTAGTTTCCAAGACTTTGTGTGGGGATGAACAATTTTGTTGGAGTTGAGCCTCACCATTATGGCCTTGTGGTCTGAGAAGAGACTTGGTATAATTTCTATTCCTTTAATTTTCCTGAGGTTTGATTTGTATCCTAGGATGTGATATATTTCAGAGTATGTGCCATGAGCTGATGAGAAAAAAATATATTCTTTTACTTTGGGATGGTGTGTTCTGTATATGTCTATTAATCCCATTTGATCTAGAGTCATGTTTAAGTCCTTTGTATCCTTGTTTAGTTTCAGTTTAGAGGATCTATCTAGTTCTGTCAGAGGGGTGTTGAAGCCCCCGACTATTAAGGTGTTATGGGATATCATATTGCTCAGTCCCCTCAAGTTCTGTTTTATAAATCTTGGAGCATTTAAGTTAGGTGTGTAAATGTTTAGTATTGAGATGTCTTCTTGTTGTATTGTTCCTTTGATCAGTATGAAGTGTCCATCTTTGTCTTTCTTAACTAAAGTTGCTTTGAATCTGCTTGTATCTGAGAATAAGATTGCAACCCCCTCCTTTTTTCTGATTTCCATTTGCTTGTTACACTGTTTTCCATTCCTTAACCTTGAGTATTGATTTGTCCTTCGGGTCTAGGTGTATCTCCTGAAGACAGCATATGGATGGCTTATGTTTTTTCATCCAATCAGCCAGCCTGTGCCCCTTCAGTGGGGAATTCAATCCATTGACATTTATTGAAAGTATCAATAGTTGAGGCAGAATTCTATTTATCTTATTGTGAGGTAGTTTGTTGTGTAATTTAATCCTTTGTGCCATTGTGAAAACTGAATTCTGGCCTTTGGCTTCTAGATGTTGGCTTTGGTGGTGGTCTATTGTGGTGTTCAGTCTTGAGAATAGGTCTAAGTATTTCCTGTAGAGCTGGTCTTGTTGTGACAAATTTCCTCAGGGCTTGTATATCTGCAAACGATTTGATTTCTCCATCAATTTTGAAGCTAAGTTTGGCAGGATGCAGGATTATAGGCTGAAAATTATTTTGTTTAAGAATGTTGAAGGTGGATGACCACGCTCTTCTGGCTTGGAGGATTTCAGTTGAAAAGTCTGCTGTCAACCTAATGCCCACTTGCCCTTGTTGGTCAGTTGGTGCTTATTCCTACCTGCTTACAGGATTTTCTCCTTCATCTCGACTTTGGACAGGTTTATTACAATGTGTCTTGGAGAGGTTCTGTTAGAGTTGAGATGACCTGGGGTTCAATATCCATCTGAAAGGGGTGTGTCAGGATCTTTAGTAAAACTTTGGAAATTTTCATCTATGATAGTCTCCAGCAGGGCTTCCATACCTTTGGGACAATCTTCTTCCCCCTCAGAGATTCCTATTATCTATATGTTTGAATGCTTCGTGGCATCTCATAGTTCTCTAAGTGCCTGCTCTGCTTTCTCTCTCTTCTTTTCTGACTCTGTTACTACCTGTGTTAACTCAAAGGCCTCTAACTCTGATGTTCATTCCTCTCCATGGTCTTATCTATTTCTGATACTTTCTACTGCTTCTTTACATTCCCTATTGTCTCCTTCATTTCTTTAAGCACATCCATATCTTTTCTATATTCTGCATGTCTCTCAGCTGACTTTTGGTTCTGTCTTTCCATTTTCTCTTCCAATCCCTTTATTGTCTTAATCACCCATATTTTAAATTCCCTTTCTGTCAAATCCATTAATTCTTTATAGGAGAAGAATTCTTTAAAAATTGCCTCGTGGTCCCTTGGAGGAGTTGCTCTGAGTTGGTTATTCATGATGCCTGAATTTTTCTTTTGGTTCCTCCTTATGTGTGCTTTCTTCATGTTCACGTCCTTGTGCACCTTTTTCCTTCTCACTTCCTCCTTTGCTTCAGGTTACCTTGTCTCAGAGTTTAGGTGAGGAAGAGGCCTCTTGGTGTGGGGTTAGAAGGCAGAGAAGAGTTATAGCAAGCAAAGAGAAGCAAGAGAAAAGGAGAAAAAGAAGAGAAAATAAAAATTAAAAAGGGGGGGAAGAGTAGGAGAAAAGCAAAAGACAGAAAAAGAAAGGCAAAAAAGGGGGGGGAAGGGGTCTAATAGAAGAGAATTGAAGAACAGGTGAGATGGAGGACAGGAAGGGAGGATGAGAGTGAGAGAAGAGATGTTGTTGTTTAGCATGGTGCTAAGGCCATGCCTATCACTCAAGGATTGTGAGGAGCTGAGCTGGGTGGGTTCCTCAAAATTAGGCACTCCTTACTTGTCTGTCCACAGCCAGACCAAAAAATAGGAAGAGAGAAAAAGAGCAAACATAAAAACCAAGAAGGAAAAATTGAATAAGGAAGAAAAGAAAAAAAGGAAAAGTTAAAAACTCCTGCAGTGTAATCTTCCTATTACTGTCTTCCTGGGAGCAAAAGTAGAAAGTTCTCTTGGCCTCTTTGAGCCAGGTTACTTCTGTGGTCAACCTGCCAGACCACCACTGTGTCACACTCACTCTTAGCAAAGAAAAAGTGGAAAGAGAAAGAAAAGGAAAGAAGAAAAAAATAAGCATAGATAAAGAAAAATGAAACGTACCATTGAATCAAATTAAGGGGAGGCAGGGAATAGGGATAAATAAAGAATGAAGAAAGGCAACAAACCAAGAAAAAGAGAAAAAATAAGAAATGAAGTGGGGGGAATATCTTAGCTGATGCTAAAGCACTTTATGTGGGAGAGATGAGATGAGTAGAAGAGTCTCTGTCAACTGAGAGAATGCAGTGGAGTGTACTAGGGTGAGAGAATAATTCAAGCTAAAATTCTGCAACCCCCCCCAAAAATTAAAAAAATGCAGAAGTCAGGTGGTACCTGTGGCTCAGTGGGTAGGGCGCTAGCCCTATATACTGAGGGTGGTGGGTTCAAACCAGGCCCCAGCCTGCTAAAATTGCAGTGGCAACTGCAACAAAAATAGCCAGCATTGTGGCGGGTGCCTGTAGTCCCAGCTACTCTGGAGGCTGAGGCAAGAGAATCGCTTAAGCCCAAGAGTTTGAGTTTGCTGTGAGCTGTGATGTCATGGCACTCTGACAGCGTGAGACTCTGTCTCAAATAAAAAAAAAATACAGAAGTCCTTGTTCTTGGCTCAGCACCTGTGGCTCAAGTGGCTAAGGCACCAGCCACATACATCTGAGCTGGTGGGTTCGAATCCAGCCCAGGCCCACCAAACAACGACGGCTGCAACCAAAAAAATAGCTAGGTGTTGTGATGGGTGCCTGTAGTCCCAGATACTTGGGAGGTGAAGGCAGGAGAATCGCTTGAGCCCAGGAGTTGGAGGTTGTTGTGAGCTGTGATGCCACGGCACTCTACCCAGGGGGACAGCTTGAGGCTCTGTATCAAAAAAAAAAAAAAAAGTCCTTGCTTTTGGTGAATGTCAGAATGTAAGATAGGAGAAGATTCAACTGTACAACTTAGCAAAAAGCAAAGCATATTGAAACTAAAGAAAAGAGATAGAAAAAAAATGCTAAGATAGCCTGATATAAGCAATCTCAGCAAGCAATTGAGGAAGGAAAGAAGAGAGGGAGAGAAATAATAATAAGATAAAATAAATTAAAAATAGGGGGAAAAAAGCAACAACAACCAAAAGAAAATTTATATACACATATATGACGTAGGGATTTGATTCTTGTAGTAACATTTATGCTGCAATATACTTCCTTCACACTAGGTGGCGCTGTGAATTTGGGGGACAAACAACACAGCTGTTAACCTCTCTCTGGTTTTATTCCTGGTGGTCGCCCATTCACCTCACCACTCAGCCCAGGCAGATCTGGGATTCTGCAGTTCTCCACAATTTTTCAGAGACAGGTCTCACAGATTACCCCTGTTGCACAACTATTCCCATGGAGAGCGGGGGTGACTGGGCCTGTCCCTGTGAAGAGTGACTCCCCGCAGGTGGAACTCAGACCAACACGCCTTAGGTCCCCAGCAAGAGGCCCACGACACAGGCTTCCAGTGCTGGTCTCCGCCATGGCGTGTCCCTGACCGGGAACCCCTCCCCCCTCCCCCCACGGGTGTTTCACCCACTGCCAAACCGCAGTACCGCTCCAGGCAGCACCCCACACTGGCCCCCAAATTCCGCTTGGGAGTGCCCACTTCTCCAATCTTTTCAGAGTCCCTGAGCCTGACATGAGTAAAGCCTGCGCCCTGCAGGTGCCCAGCAAGATGTCCGCTTATACAAGCTACTGGCACCTTTTCCCTCCATGGCACCCCCCCCCCCCCGCAATCTGGGAACTGTTCCCCTATGGATGCTTCACGGGTTGCCAACCGCGGTAGAGCCGCCCTAGCCAGCACTCCAGTCTGGCCACCAAATTCCGCCGGGGAGAACACCGCCTAGCCTCTCGGAAGAACCGCAAACTGCCAGAAATTTCTTCTGGGACCCCGCTGCTGGGGCCTGGGTGTGCTCGCAGAAACTTGCCCAAGTGTGTTAGTTCTCCATAGCTCCGGCCAAGTCCAGCTGTCCACCTCCAACTGCACACTCGGAACCACCGCTGTACGTCAATATTCCACACCGGGACTGATCCAGCCCTCTCCCTCTGCCCTTTGGCTCTAGGAAGGCTCAGCTAAACGTCCTTCCTGTCCGCCATCATGCTCCGCCTCTCCAAAAGTTTGTTCTGAGAGGCTTCCTTACTCAGGCAAACGAGGCCCTTCCCTGTCTCATGTCTACCTACCTATCTCCTATCTGTCCTTTGTCCTCTCCCTCACCAACTGGCCTCTTACGTGGTCTCTTCATGCAGCAGGGACTCCAGCAGAGTAACCTTACTTCTTACATGGCAGCTTAGGGGGCCCCAGAGTGCCAATGAGGAAACTGCCAGGCCGCTTTTAAGCAGAGACATGTCCTGTCACAGCATCAATTCTACCTCTTTCCGTTGGTTGAAGAGCCAGCCCAGATCCACTCTGGCAGGATGTAAATATTAGGAGGTATGGTTCACTAGGGCCCTCTTTGGAGTCTACCTACTACGATATCAGAGTTAGAACCTTTTACATTTATTGTTGCAATGGATATATTGTGCCTGTTGCTTAGATTTCTTAGCTTTTATTTCCTTTAATAAATTGCATCATGCTTTTAATTCTATGAATTTCTCTATCAACATTAAGACAACAAATATTACCTTTACCTCAGTTTTGATGAACGATACCTTCAGCCTGATTTGACTTCTCCCTTTTACTCATGTTTTGTATTTACTAAATATCTTAAATTTTATGCTGTATTATTTTATTTTTGGCTTTTTCTTGTCTGCAAACAATTAGGTTGTATTATAAATTTAAATATTGTGTACTTAAAAAAAGTACTAGGTGTTTTCATTTATTTTATAACCTTTTAAACAATATTTAGATCTAATTTATTTAATTGGTCTCTATGCATGCTGTCAGTCCAAATAAACCACTGTTTCTAGGGAATTTGGATTTATATTTTGATAAATTGTAATATATTTTCAACTAATATTTTTAGGAAGTCTGGGTAGATTTATAATACCTTGAGTTTTTGCCAAATTTATAATTTCCTCCTCTTCACATAGTTTGCGTCACACCCTTTGCTCCTGTGGAATTTATAGTTATTATTCCATTGTCTTTGGAAATTCATTGTTACAGAGAAACCTAAGGCTTCTCTAATATGTGTGCATATATAATCCTTTGTAGGTATACCTTTTGGGAAACTGGTAATGTAAAATTTTGCCAGGAAGTGTTGGTAAATGGAAGTGGAACATGGTTTGCATTTTTGTCTTTTTTTCAACTGTCATATTTTCTTCTAGTATAATTTTTGTTTTATCTCATCTTCTAGTCACTCTTCCAGGTTTCTTCATCAGCAATCACTGTGATCCGTTCGGTATTTTCCCAATCTCCACTTGTCATTTTCTCACTTTGCATTTTCATCTTTTTGTTTTTTCATTCTGCATTGTGGAAAAACTTCTTGAATATGACTTTGTCATGAAGAATTCAACTTTTCTGTCATCTTAATTCTATTTTTCAAGTTTTCTTGAAATTTCTCCTGAATTTTCTCCATCTCTTTCTTCATTTCTCCTGAAATTTCTCCATCTGAACTTCTTCCCTTCCCTTCTTTATTCCCATCATGCCTGGTTCTTTGAGGCAATGTATTTGTACAACCAATTGGCACATTGATGTTTTTCTCTGTAGTATTTTGTGTCTTCTAGTGAATTTGTCCTTGCACCACTTGCAGTCCTGCCTCTACTTACTGCTAGGTTGTACTTAGTATAAGAGCACTGCAGTCTGTGAATGGTGTAGACAAAAACTCTGGATGGGGGAGGGAGAGTAGCTGTCTCTGGAGTCAGGACTTAGCGCTGGGCTGCCCAGCCTGCTTCCTGATTCCTAAAACCTAGGAACTTTGACCTGGGAGTGGAGAGGAGCAAAGGGCTGAACACTTTCCCCGCATGTCTTCTGGCCAGCTGTGCTGTTCCCTGTCAGAGGCCAGTGTTCAGGTGTCCATGGGTGTGTTTCTCTGTCTTTATTCATTCACACTGAATTAGTGGAAATTTCTCCCACGCTTTTGCAAGTTATGGTTCAAAGCAAGCTCTACCTTCTATCTTCTCTTTTGTATAACTTTACAGATAGTTTAAGTGGAATTTGTGAAATCATATAAGGAAGTGGTAGCCAGGTACTCTCTTAAGCTAGATGGCATCTTTATCTTACATTTTATTAATCTTTAAAAAAATGTTAATTCAGGGACCTTCTCTCCAGGTAGTCATAGTCTCCCTGGGATCACTAACAGATACTTTTGACAGAAAGGGTGTTGGACAACCTTTTATTAACATTCTTATTTCAGCTTAACTAAGGGGGGTAAACCACTGGTGCAGACAACTTGCATCATGATTAACTTGAGTTAAGAATAAAAGGTTATTTGAAGCTTTTCATCTGGAAGCATTCCAGTTATTCTCAGACTCCAAAGCCAGAACTAGGTTAAAAAGTTCACACCAGCATTTTTGTGCTTAATTTAAAAAATGTTTAACTCTTTAGGCTTTTATTTTTCTTTCTTAAATTTTTACCATGTTTACTTGCATGCTTTTATATTTTTGTTTTTTGGCATTATTATTAGCTTTTTGTCTCTTTTAAATACATAGTGTAAGTCATTTCATTCTTTTAAAAAGTTTACTCTTCTTTTGTCTGTTTATTTTGGCCACTTGTACTTTTTCTCTTAAATATCGATTTTTAAAATCTCTGTTTTTGCCCGTTTTGGTTTTATTTGTTCCTTATTCTGTCATTTTCATTTTAATTCTTTTTTTTTTTTTTTTTGGTAGAGACAGAGTCTCACTTTCTTGCCCTTGGTAGAGTGCTGTGGCATCACACAGCTCACACTAACCTCCAACTCCTGGGCTTAGGCGATTCTCTTGCCTCAGCCTCCCAAGTAGCTGGGACTCAGGTTCCTGCCACAACGCCCGGCTATTTTTCTGTTTTGCTGTTTGGCCGAGGCCGGGTTTGAACCCACCATCTTCGGTATATGGAGCCGGCACCCTACTCGCTGAGCCACAGGCACCGCCCCGTTTTAATTCTTACTATCTTTTTTTCATCTCTAATTTTTTGAACATAGTTCCCTGTACTGTTTCTTCCCATACCCCTCATATGTTTTGTTTTATAAAGGTTGGAACAATAAATAATCAGGGTGGTAGTAGCAGTGAGTTCTGTCCATTCAATAAATAGGGAAGAGCTATTTTTTCTTGTCCTTCTAGTATCGTCTAGGTAGACTTTATAGATATTTTTTGTTTGACCATGACTCCTTAAATTATTACCTGGGGAGATGTTGATTAAAACTGTTTCCCAGAGCAGCAGTGATTTGCTTCCTGCCCATGGGCATGGCTTGTGGATAGCACATACTACCTGTAACACAAGTTGATTGTTCTGAAATCCATGGTCTGTAATATGGGTTTTGTGGCTCAGTGGAAAAACCGTGGCTTTTGGTATCAGACATTGATGCCTGTAATAGCTCTGCCATGGAATAGCTGCATGACCACAGCAAGTTTCAGAACCTTTCTATAGGCTTTTTGTAGCTCAAAAAAAAAAAAATACCTTTCATGGTCATTATAAGAATTAGAAGTAGTGCATTTAGATAGAACAACCTGCATGGTGCCTAGCCCATGGTAGGCACTCAAATATGGGACAGGCTGAGCCAGCTGTATAATACCCAGAGGAAAAGAAATGAAGTGGATAGGCTGTGCCTGGCAAAGCCGTGCTCTAGGAAGAAGCCTGAGGCCTATAGGAGGATCCCATAGCCTCTGTTCCTGGACAGGCTTTGGCCCTGTTCCTACTTCAGTTGCCTCTAATGCTACTTCTGGTGTATTAAGAATACAAACAATGTTAAGAAAAGAATCACTTAAATAAATAGACTCAATTTTTAAGACATAGAATATTATAATGTGAGAGAAATGTCTCTTAAAAATCGAAGATTAGTTTTGGGGGTACAATGGGGAGATTTTGGTTAAAGAGTGCAACACTTTATTACACAGGAGGAGTAATGTTTTGAGATCTGTTGCTCAGCATGAAGACTGTAGTTAGTAATAATGTATTATCTATTTCAAAGTTACTAAGAGTAAATTTCAAATGTTAGCACCACAGAAAAATGATAAATATGTGGGGTAATGCATATCAAAACATCACATTGTACCCTATAAATATATACAATTATTATTGGTCAATTATACATTTTTTAAAAATCAAGGATTTTCTTTTTTTTTTTTTTTTTTTTTATATAGAGCCTCAAGCTATCACCCTGGGTAGAGTGCCGTGGCATCACAGCTCACAGCAACCTCCAGCTCCTGGGCTCAAGTGAGTCTCCTGCCTCAGCCTCCCAAGTAGCTGGGAGTACAGGTGCCTGCCACAATGCCCGGCTATTTTTTGGTTGCAGCTGTCATTGTTGTTTGGAAGGCCCAGGCTGGATTTGAACCTACCAGCTCAGGTATATGTGGCTGGCGCCTTAGCCACTTGAGCCATAGACGTCAAGCCAGAAATCAAAGATATTTATCTATTGTTTGCTCCATCTTCTTTCTCAGCTGGGTTTTGGGGTGATTGCCTTGTTATGAGGGTCGGGGTTTTATGTGGGAGGCTAGCAAATCTCTACTTGAGGCTTTCACCTTCTGACCTGGCTGTGTAGGGTGGTGTGCCTCTTGTTCAGGGCCAGAATCCCAGAGAAGAGAGTCTGTTGTGGTCTCTCAAGCTGCAGTGGGAGTAGAAAGTGTATGGCATGGAGCGGGGGATAACAGCCTGCAGGATTACCTGATCAGCCTTCCAGACTTGGGTCTGGGGCTCACTTGGTGTGCGTTGCTCCCATTAGTCCACAGGTCCCTAAGTGTGGCTGCATATTAGGATCACCTGAGTTTAAAAAGTACCAATGCCTGTTTCCTTCCCCTGTAGATTCTAACTTAAGTAGTCTGGGAGTGATCTGGACATGTTTTTTGTGTGTTTTGTGTATGTGTTTGTTTGTTTGTTTAGCTCTTCTAGTAATTCTGATGCAGCCCTCACTGAAGTGCACTGCTGTCTGGTTGCAAACTCCTGGGTCAGGTCCTGCCTGTGGCTGGAATCCTCTGGCAGCTTCTGTTACTCTAATCCCCTAGTGATGCTTTCTGCAAACCTCTGCTCAGTTCAAGAGGAGGCTGATAGGAGGAGCCTCCAGCCCTGTGCTGCTGGCATCTGTTTTAATAGACCACACTTTGGCTCTAGGAGGGTTTCAATAGTTTGAAAAAGTTTTATAAACCCTGACCTTTGGAGGCTGAAGTCACCCCTTTGTGTATCAGCAAAGCTGGACTGCTTTCCTGGGGGACCTTGGCCAGTACTTTGTTCCACTTTGTGTCCCTTGGTTTTCAAAGGGGATTCAACCCTTTCCTCTTGGTTAACTAAATTTATTCAATATATAAATTTATTGGCTAACTAAATCTGCTCTTTCTTGGCTACATAGTAGACTAATTGAATTGAACTTAAGTTTATTGCAGAGAATGCCATATCCAATTTTTCAATTTTCAATTTTTTTTTTCCTTTTCGAGATAGAGTCTTACTCTGTTGCCCTGGATAGAGTGCTGTGGCGTCATCATAGCTTATAGCAGCCTCAAACTCTTGCTTTCAAGTGATCCTCTTGCCTCAGCCTCCTGCCACAATGCCCGGCTATTTTTTTTTTTTTTCTTCTATTTTTTAATAGAGACAGAGCCTCATTCTTGCTTAGGCTGAGCTCAGGCACTCCACCGACCTTAGTAAGATGGAGGACAGGTGGGAGCCACAGTGCTCGGCCTAAATTTTCAAATCTTATCAGAAACTTAGTTCTAAGATGCTCCTGAAAGTAGCCTAAAATCTATTTCTCTACAGTGCCTTTGGGAAAGAAAAAATTATTTTTTTGCAGAAAGAGGCTATTTAATATTAGCTTCAAATAAACTTCAAAAGATAGTTTATGCAGCAGGTAAACTGAAGCTGGTTAAAAAGGAGCAGGGGCTGCCCTGTGGTGCGCACTTCAACCTTAGTGACACTGGGGAATGAGGACGGAAGATGGCTCAGACCAGGTCAGTGTTGCGTGTGCTATAACTATGCTTGTGCATAGCCACTGTGCTCTGGCCCAGGCAAGACAAAAACCTTGTCTCTTAAAAAGAAAGAAAAAAAGCATGGGATAATCTCTCCTCCACCTCCCTACTGACACTCACACCCCACCCTGCTTTGGCATGGAGGGGCTTGTGCAGCCATATCAGTGGCTGACTGAGCTCTCTCTTGAGTCAAGGCAGAGAGCTTCATGTCATGTCCTCTTTTCGCCACCTACAAGATTCTTTTTATATTTTTTTCTGGGACTGTGATCATGGCTTTCATGATCGGATGTTATAAAAAACAGTCATCTGGAAGTTGAGAAAGTTTTGACTTTTAATTTTCAGGATATTGTTTGTGACACTAGCCACTGAGAACCCTTTCTGAGCATTCCTGGGAGAGATCTTCTCTGTGCATTAAGAGCTGTTATGTCCCTTCTCAGCTATGAGTTTGCCTTGTCTTCTGGGTACTCTGGACCTTATAGCTACTCAGGCTTCCCTTGCAGATAGGAAGCTCTTAGTACCAAATATAGAAGGTGTCAACAAAATGCTCTGTCACCCAGGCTAGAATACAGTGGTGTCATCACTGCTTACTTCAACCTCCAATTCTTGGGCTTAAGCAAACCTCTTGCTTCAGCCTCCCAAGTGGCTGGGACTACAGGTACACTCCATCACACCCAGGTAATTTGTTTTATTATAAATAGAGATAGGTTCTCTCTCTTGCTCAGGCTGATCTTGCACTCCTGAGTTGAAGTGATCCTCCTGCCTTAGCCTCCCTGAGTGCTAGGATTACAGGTGTGAGCCACCATACTTGGCCAAAAATAAATCCTTAATGTTTAGTATAAAAGGCCTTGACATCCATACCTTTCCATCTTTTTTCCAGACAAGGTATGGTACACTCTTGTATCTTTACTCCTTTTATTTAGCAAATGATTCCTGAGGGCCTGCTCTGGTCAGACAGTGACAATATAAAAATACTATCAAGATATATTCTCAAAAAAAAAAAAAAAAAGATATATTCTCTTTGGTCCTGAGGGGAATATAGACAATTAAAAAATTACAACATAGATAGGGCCAGCATGTACAACTGTGCCTAGGAGGGCATCACTCACAGTGGAAACATCATAGATTTGTATCTTTACCACAACAGTTTGCCAATAGTTGGAAGGATTATAAAGAATCTTGAAGGGGGCAGGGGAGCCTTTTTCTACTTTGCACAAAGGCGTTTGTGGGCTAGCAACAGCGACCCAGATATGAGCACCAAGAGAGGAAGTTAACAGCCAGGAAGTGGTTGGCTGTGCTGGAGAGGATCAGCAAAGGTTTCACAGAGGATGTTACCTTGAGCAGAGAAAGGCGAAGGAGTGGAGAAGGACCCTAGCTCAGGGTAAATGACCTAGTGAAGGTAGTGCCGGCAGAAAGGAGAACTGCAGAAGTGGGAGGCACTGGAGGGGAGCCACAGGAAACGCGTGGGGAAATGGGGGTGGGGAAGTGGTTACTGCTAAGAAAGGCCCTCGACCCTGATCTGTTGGGCTCTATTCTGCAGGCGAGGGGCTACAGAGGAATGACTCTGGGCCTGAGGGCTGGACAGACGGGGCTTCTGGAGCTTCTGAGCCAGTAAGGGTAGTTAATTTCTTAAAATACTTAGGATAGTTCTTATTTATTTACTAAGTTACATACCAGCACATTCCAAAAAGGATAAGGGCTAATACTTTACATAATAGTGACTATAGCCAACAATAAGTTAGAGTATACTGTAAAATAACTAAAAGAGTGTAACTGAAATGTTCCTAACAGAAATAAATGATAAATGCCTAAGGTGATGGACACCCCCTAGTTATCCTGATTTGAATAATTCATATTGAATGTCTATATTGAAACCTCATGTGGACCTTATAAAGATATACAACTATTATGTACCCATAACAATTAAATTTTTTTTAAGATATTTACTTTAAAAAAGAAAATAGATGAGGAAATGAAGATAAATGAAAAATAATTGTAAGAAAAGAAATATAGCTAAGATAAAGTTAGGGCACAAAAGTACATACTATCACACACTTGATACTTCAAGGTGGCTACATACAGAGGGTGCCAAAAAACATATACATATTTTAAGGAAAAAACTGTATTAAAATTATAATACTCAATATGTACCAGTAACATTTGTTATCTTGTATATTAAATCTTGTATCTCTTATAATTGCAGAAGTCAAAGGTGACTTGAGTATTACAATTTTAATATCGTTTTTTCCTTTCTTAAAATGTTTATACATTTTGTTGACACCTTCTATATTTGGTACTAAGAGCTTCCTATCTGCAAGGGAAGCCTGAGTAGCTATAAGGTCCAGAGTACCCAGAAGACAAGACAAACTCATAGCTGAGAAGGGACATAACAGCTCTTAATGCACAGAGAAGATCTCTCCCAGGAATGCTCAGAAAGGGTTCTCAGTGGCTAGTGTCACAAACAATATCCTGAAAATTAAAAGCCAAAAACTTCTCAACTTCCAGATGACTATTTTTTATAACATCCAATCATGAAAGCCATGATCACAGTCCCAGAAAAAAATATAGAAAGAATCTTGTAGGTGGCAAAAAGAGGACATGACATGAAGCTCTCTGCCTTGACTCAAGAGAGAGCTCAGCCAGCCACTGATGTGGCTGCACAAGCCCCTCCATGCCAAAGCAGGGTGGGGTGTGAGCGTCAAAAATAAAACAAATTCATTGATACCAAAGTTATCAACAGATTTTTTTTAAAAAGAATATATTTTATTTATTTATATATAGGTATGTTTGTGTATATGTATATATATGTAAAAATTCAGAACCCCTCCACCCCCATATTTACAATATTTCTATAATCAGATACCTTAAAGTCAGTGCAGTGTGGTGGTTGAGAACACAGACCCGGGAGCCAGACTTTCTGTGACTTTGGGCATGTTACATAACCTCTCTGTGCCTCAGTTTGCTCATCTGTAAAATGTAGGTTTATATTTCAT
>CAUYON010207058.1:0-25448 GCA_963573935.1 Arctocebus calabarensis | reverse complement strand
TATAAAAAAAATATATATATATATATATATATATATATATATATATATATATATATATATATATTTGTGATATATAAAATATGTTGCTTCACAACTAGGGTAGCTAGAAAAACTGGCAGAGAAGTCTCTGTGTTACAGATGAGGAAACTGAACCAGAATACAAAATAGCTTTTCGTAGGGCTGGGTGATTTCCCAGAAAGGAAACCCAGCTGTCCTTAACCCCATAGCACTCCCACACCAAAGGTTCTGAATGTTGTGATGTTTGTCCTCTGTGATGAGTTGTGCAATCCACTTCTTCTTTTCCATTTTCATGACCTAACTCAACCCATACTTTTGGTAAATTCACAGTGTAAAGCCCTATGAGCTTTACTCAGAGGCCAGCGAAGGAGTGAACACAGTGTTGAAAATCCAGTGCCCAGGAACAAAGGGAATGTGTGTGTGTCTGTTCCTTTCTCAGATATGGCAAACAGGGAGCTCTTTTGTGACACAAAGGAATTTCTTCAGAGCAATTTATAAATTTTCCTTCTTTTAAAAACAAGAGAAAATCCAATGAAATAGGAACTTCGTTATAACAAGTAGGAGAGATGAACATAAAAATATAGTAATGTAGGGTTGGCTGGCCTTGGGTGACAGTTTTATCAAGGTGGTGAGGGCAGGTTGAGACTTTAGGACAGTTGCTGACTTTATTGTTTTATTTATTTTTAATTTTCTTCTTCTTTTTTTTTTTTTTGAGAGCCTCAAGCCATTGCCCCGGGTAAACTGCTGTGGCATCATAGCTCACAGCAACCTCCAACTCCTAGGCTCAAGTGATTTTCCTGCCTCTACCTCCCAAGTAGCTGGGACTACAGGTGCCAGCCACAATGCACAGCTATATATTTTTTTTTTGGTTGCACCTGTCATTGTTGTTTGGTGGACCTGGGCTGGATTTGAACCCGCCAGCTCAGGTGTATGTGGCTGGCGCCTTAGCTGCTTGAGCCATAGGCACTGAGCCCAGTTGCTGACTTTAGACAGGACTTTATAGGGATAAATACAACTTGGACATCCCTAGGAGAGGCACAGCTTTGGCCTACAATTTATCATGCAAAGGTGATCTCAGCCTCTCCCCTGGGCTGGTCAGAGTCTCATGAGCTGGACCTCTTCTTCAGTCATGCCTTCCACAATCAAGGATTACAGAATAGCTGGTTCATAGGGTTTCTTAACATGATATTGGCAAAGATCAGGACAAGGAATTTTGTGGTTGGAGAGAAGCCAGGAAGGAAGGAGCAGATCTGTGTCATGAGGCAAAGAGTTCTTGCTTTTGTTGACGTTTCTGTGGGCCCAATCAGTGAGCTCAAGGCACATGTTGCTCCCATTAGATGTGCTTCGACCGGCCCTGTGTCATCATGGCCTTTCCTGAAAAATCCTGGGCTCCAAACCCAACCCCACAAGCACTATTATCAAGGACATAGGAAAGAAAAGACCACAAGAAAAAGATATGTCCCTATCCTTGAAAAACATAACGATCCCATGTTCACTTATCCACTGCTGCATGACAACTTACCCCTATATGTAGTGACTTAAAAACAATCATCATTTTTTTTTTTTTTTATGCTATCTGTAGGTTAGTAATTCAGACAACTGTCCTTGTCTGCTCAGGGATTCTTCCAGCCTGGTTTCCACTTTAATTTCCTTTAACATTAGAAAGACCTTTGTGGAGAGCAGATCGTGGGGTGGCAGGGCTCCCACGACCTTGGAGACGTTCAGGGAATGACCTCCAGCTGCTCCAGTTTCCTCCTGCTGCGGCAACGTGTTTTTTTCTCCTCTTAAAACAACGTTTTTCTCCTTCTTAGATGTTTTGCCGGAAGTCACATATCTCTTTCTTTACCTAGTTAATCTTTTTTCTTTTTTTACTTAATTTTTTTTTTTATTTAGCCAACATGTTGAGGGATTCCGTTCTTAATTACAGAGTTACATATGAAAATTTAACAATGGTTTTGTTAACTTTCAGTAACAACTTTTCACTTTCACCTAGTGAAATCTTTAGAAACTATGCAGAGACTATGCATTTTACTTAGTTAATCTTTAGAAACCATGCAGAAAACTATGCAACCCTTCCCTTTTTATTTTTTATCTTTAATATATGTTAACAATGTTATGCAGTAGAAACCATTAACAGAATGAATTGTTCTTGATAAAGTTATTTATGTTTTCCAATCATCTTGTAAGACCAAAAATGTATTTTTTGTCTATGCTACTTCCTCATAAACAACCCTGCTGAGATACTATAAAACAAAGCTGATTTTGTATTTTGATGCTGGCTGTAGTTGTGACTGCTCCAGACCTCCCTATCCCATCTTTGTCTCTTGTATCTTTTCTCTCTTTCCCCACCATTCCCACTCTGGTTCATTCTCTTTTGTGCTGTTTTTGTGATAGATTTTTACTAAGAGAATCCAGTAACGTTATTATTACTATTATTATTATTATTACTTTGCTTTATCAGGATTTTTTTTTTTTTTGAGACAGAGCCTTAAGCTGTTGCCCTGGGTAGAGTGCAACCTCCAACTCCTGGGCTTAAGCAATTCGCTTGCCTCAGCCTCCCAAGTAGCTGGGACTATAGGCACCCACCTATACACACCTGGCTATTTTTTGGTTGTAGTTGTCATTTTTTTTGTTTGTTTGTTTGGCAGTCCCATGCTGGATTGGAACCCTCCAGCTCTGGTGTATGTGGCTGGCACCTTAACTGTTTGAGCTACAGGTGCTGAGCCTATCAGGATATTCTTAAGTAAAAGTGGCATAATGAAAAATTGTGAATGCTTGGTGATGAAGAGTTCAACTTCTAATTACAGATTTGTGCCAATGCTTTGATTTGTGGTAAGGCACAAACTGTTTTACCACCATCAATTGTGCATTATCAGAGCCAATGTCAATTTTGTGAAAAGGCAAAAGATTATTGTTATGAAATTAGTTATGTATTAGTTGATCTTGAGAGGTCTTATATGCCAATGGAAACAATTGAGGAGAGGGAAGGAAAGGAATGGGATTTTGGAGTCAGGCAGAATGGATTCAACTTAGCTCTCACTGCTGATGCATGGATAAAACCCTGGAGAAGGCATTTCATATCTTCTGAGACTGACTTTCCTAATTTAAAAATTGCTGGAATGACATAATGCCTGAAGCATGGTGAGGCCTAAGAGTGATGACTTAAGCAGAAGTCCTCAGCATGTGGTGGGTGCCCACAGAGTATCAGCTCACCTCCACTTGATGTCTCCTCGCCTTTCTCCTATTTTTCCCTCCCTTTCTCTTGACCCTGGTGTTAGAGTCTTGGTAGGATTATTGTCTCCTGAAACAAAGTAAGGAATAAAGAACTCTTTCCTGGCACATGCAGGTTAAAAGACTAGATGATAAAAGGCCCCAAGGAGGAGGATTCAGCAGCAAGATTAAGCTCCTTCCTCTAGGTTATATGATTCTAGGGTGATTTCTGAGATCAAGGGCCCTAGAGTGGAAAGTACAATGAACTCTTCATGGGCCTCTAATAACCCCTCAGGCCAAACAGACACCTTGTACCTGTGACTTATCTCTCCAAGTCCTACAAATGGGGCCTCACCCCTCGGCACAGTGTGATCTGCAGCCACTCCTGTCTATACCCTCCTGCATGGTCCAGAGAGCAAAGCCTTAGGAGGCACTTCCCTAATCCCTCCAGCTGAGGTGGAACAGCAAGCTTATGCATGTCCCTGACAATGTGCATAGGTAACTGTGGGATGGGGGCACAGAGTACATGCCTGCAACTCCCCAGAGGAGATTGTTGTATGTATCAATGTCAGAAACAGGGTAGACTAATTCATAAGACCATGTAACAGCAGCATAAACAGTGGAATACAAATAATAGTTCTACTTGTTTTGGGACTAAGATCCAGAACTTTTGCCCTGCTGCAGGAAGTAAAAAAGAAGCATAACATTTTAGTATATTTCAATCTACATCACCACTTTAATTATGTAATCTCAAACTAGTGGAAGCCCTTATCACCTAGCCACACACTTACTTGTCTATAGATGCTTCAATTACTTTGGTACAAAATCCTTCTTCTTGTTGATTGCTTGGACATAGCCCACAGAAATTGCTATGTTTTCATTTTTGACAATTGCTGTTTGTGCAACAATAAAAAAGTTTTTACTGTCATACAGATGGTCCTCAGCTTATGATGTTTGGCACTACTTTTTGACTTTACTATGATGTGAAAGTGACAAGCATTCAGTAGAAAATGAAATTCATACGACCATTCTGTTTTCACTTTTGGTACACTATTCAGTAAATTACGAGATAGCCAAGACTTTATTATCAGATAGTCTTTGTGTTAGATGACTTTGCCCAACTGTGGGCAAATGTAAGTGCTCTGAGCACATTAAAGGTGGGCTAGGTTAAGCTAGGATGTTCAGTAGGCTAGGTCTATTCAATACATTTTTGACTTACAAGGGGTTTATTGGGATGTAACAGGATTGTAAGTTGTGAAGCATCTGTATCTCTTTTGGTGCCTCTGACCCTCAGTAAATAGACATTTGGCACTTTCTTTTAGCTACTTAGCACTTTTCAAAACTCTCCCTATGTTTGGAGAATTCTACACCTGTGGCAGAGATCATCAACTCTCCTCTTAAGTGCAAAGTCTCTTTTCATAATGTTTAACTGTTGCTGGGAAGTGGTTGTCAAGATCCCATTGTCCTTGCATTTGTGGGATCATGCGACTTCCTTTTGCCAATGGCATGTGAAGTGAAGTGGTGGATATAACGTCTGAGATTAGGCTGTTGAGAATGAGATATGATTTTCTTGTGTGTGTTTTTTTTTTTTTGGCCAGGGCTGGGTTTGAACCTGCCACCTCCAGCATATGGGGGGCTGGTGCCTTACTCCCTGAGCCACAGGAGCCGATTTTTCTTGTGTATTCATACATTTGTACCAAAAGTCTAGAACTTGTTGATCCATTTATGAGAGACACATAAAGCAAGAAATTGTATGAAGTTGTTAAAGGATCGGGGTTAAGGTCTCCTTACACAGGGAGCTGTGGATCCAGGCAGCTAGGGTTACTGGTGTATGCAATGGTGGCCTCTACAAGTGAGATTCTGGCAACGTCTTTATGCAATGTGGCTAATGTGATATGATAGTCCTTGTGCTGCTGCATATCATTATTCTCCTTGTTAGCACAGATCAGCAGAGACTCTTGTATAGTAATGGAAGGTCATGAAGCCATTTACAGCAATCTGTTTTGTAATAATCTAAAACCACAGTGAATACCACATGAGTGAGCGCCCTCTAGAGGATTCCCAGGATATATTACAGGCTTATTCCTCACTATTTCTTCCAGGATGAGTTCCAGCCTTCTATTTATGGTAGATCTCCTTTGCCTAAGTGTTATGGACAGTGAGTTTGGCCTTCACCTTTCAGTTATGTATGTCCAAGTTAGTTCTGTTTAATTTTTTTTAACTTTTTTTCCCTTGTTTTTTGAGGCAGTCTCAAGCTGTTGCCCCTGGTACAGTGCTGTTGCGTCACAGCTCACAGCAACCTCAAACTCTTGGGCTTAAGTGATTCTCTTGCCTCAGCCTCCCGAGTAGCTGGGACTACAGGCACCCGCCACAACGCCTGGCAATTTTTTGTTGCAGTTTAGCTGGGACTTGGTTGTACCTGCCACCTTCTGTATATGGGGCCAGCACCCTATTCACTGAACCACAGGTGCCACCCAGTTCTGTTTAATTTTTATATGAAGTTATATAGTACTTTTCCATTTTGAAAATAAGAAAAGGAAAAATTATATATAAAACTATGAAACATAAATTACCTTAATTGTTGGAGCAAAAGATTGGTGGCAGAGGGGCCAGAGAAGAGGCTTCTGCAGGGGTGTGGTGGGATGTGCTAAAAGATGAACCAGAGAGGAGACAGCAGCGGTAGAGAACAGGGCATGTGTGTTGAGGGCTTGGGGTGACCAGGAGAGGGAAGACCTGAGGATGAAACTTCCAGGTATTTGGGCCAGTCGCCAGTATACATGTGGAGACGCCCATCCACTTGCCCCCCCACACCCCCTCCCCCGTTATCTCTGGAATCTGACATTATAGAATAGACTTCTCCTAAAGAATAAGAGGACATTTGCTTCTTTGGGGCAAAGAAGCTTAAACTATAAGTTGGTGCATGTTTAGTTATACTTATATTTTGTGGATGGAAACAGTAAACCCAAAGAAAGGAAACAGACTTATCAAACAATCACCTTGAAAAGTGTTGAATTTGAATCTTCATTGACTCAAAGAACCAGGGAAACTAGTTCCTTTATCCCTGAAACCTCTCTCATTCCCCTCTCTGTTAGGAACAAAGGTTAAAAAAGAGTTTGTTGTGTGGGCCTGGTATGGTGGCTCACACCTGTAATCCTAGCACTTTGGGAGGCTGAGGTCAGTAGTTTGAGAACAGCCTGAGCCTCTAAGTTGTCATATAGTTACCTCTGATCTCTCTAGAGCAGCGGTTCTCAACCTGTGGGTCTTGACCCCTTTGTAACAATGAAAGTACATCCTGCATATCAGATATTTACATTATGATTCATAACAGTAGCAAAATTACAGTTATGAAGTAGCAATGAAAATAATTTTATGGTTGGGGGTCACCACAACATGAGGAACTGTATTAAAGGGTCATGGCATTAGGAAGGTTGAGAACTACTACTCTGGAGTATCCTATCAAAGAATGAGAAGTGTCTGTGGTTTAGATTTTAAAATTTTGGGAACTGCTCAGAGAAAAATCCCGGCAACTGAGTTATCACAGGCTTTGCTTGCTGGCCTAGAAGATACCAGTTGTCATGTGTGAATAAAGACTTGGTTTAGGAGATGAAGCTTGTGGATGTGCTTTCTGAAAGCACATTCTTTATTGCAATCACTTGATCCAGTCATGAAATTATTCTAGATCGCTATAAGGAGTGCTGGCATCTTGACACAAGATTGAATGCTGTGTAAGTTTTCCATTATTACTGTTACAAATTGCCACATATCTAGTGGCTTAAACCAACCCAAATTTACCATTTTAGAATACTGAAGGCAATTTGGATTCATAGCTCTGAACTCAGAATGAGTCTCATGGAGCTAAAATCAAGGTGTTGGCAGGATTGTGTTCCTTTTGGAGGCTTTAGAGAAGAATTCCTGGTATCTGGTCTTTTCCAGCTTCTAGAGGATTGACTACTTTGGCGCATGGTCCCTTCCCACATCTTCAAAGCCAGCCCTGCAACCTCATCAAGTCTTTCTCTGATGCTTACTCCCTTGCTTCCCCCTTCTCGGCATTTAAAGGATCCTTGTATATTGCATTGGGCCCATCCAAAGGTCCAGGATAATACTCCTATTTAAAGTCAGCTAATTGGTAACCTTGACATTCTCTTACTGTGCAGCATAACATACTCACAGATTCTAGAGATTATACTGTGAACGTCTTTGGGGGAACCATTATTCTGGCTGTCTCACACACACACACACGCATATTATTAACACACTTTGTTTTTTCTACCTTTAGAACTGGCTTAAATTGTATATGTAACATATTTGTTCTTATTCTTGTTAATTTGTTTTTTTGAGACAGAGTCTCACTATGTCACCCTCAGTAGAGTGCCGTAGAGTCACATCTCACAGTAACCTCAAACTCTTGGGCTTAAGTGATTCTCTTGCCTCAGCCTCCCAAGTAGCTGGGACTACAGGCGCCTGCCACAACACCTGGCTATTTGTTGTTGTTGTTGTAGTTGTCATTGTTGTTTAGCAGGCCTGGGCTGGGTTGGAATTCGCCAACCTTGGTGTATGTGGCCGGTGCTTTACCCACTGAGCTATGGGTACCACCTACAAAAAGAGCACAATAGTCAAATGGCATACTAATTCACCTGCATTGTGCGTGTTTGATGCAAATACGATGAAGCAGGGTGAATTCTCTTAGTTTTCATCCACACATTTTTAAAATTTTTTTTTTGAGACAGAGTCTCAAGCTGTTGCCCTGGGCAGAGTGCTGTGGCGTCACAGTTCACAGCAACTTCAAACTCTTGGGCGTAAGCGATTCTTTTGCCTCAGCCTCCCAAGTAGCTGGTACTAAAGGTGCCTGCCACAATGCCCGGCTATTTGTTGTTGTTGTTGTTATTGTTGTTTGGCGGGCCCCGGCTGGGTTTGAACCCGCCAGCCCCAATGTATGTGGCTGGTGTCCTAGCTGCTGAGCTATAGGCGCTAAGCCTAATCCACTCATTTTTAGGTACACTTTGTGTCTTGGGAATGCATAGAATGAGAGAGAATAGCTAATTGCAACCCTAATTGGGCCTTTTAATCTTAATCTAATAAATCTATCTTGCAAGACAATCTGTGGGTTAAAAGCAGGTTCTTTTAAAAGGAATGTTATATTTCTGAATGTATATCAACCTTCTGAGAGAAGAATTTCCTCAGAATTATGTTTTCCTACATTAATATTGTTTCCCTATTTTCTGCTAGATCATTTGTCATTTTTAAAATAGATTTTTAGACACATTATATAATAAGGATATCAATCCTTTTATCATATAGAATGTATATACAAATTTTATTCTATTCTGATTGCCTTTTAATCTTGAACTGGCTTAAACCTTCTCCTGCAGGTATTTTGTTTGGAAGATATCATGCATTTTATTCATGGTATAGTCAAATCTGTCACTCTTACCATTTTTTAATTTTTTAATTTTTATTTTATTTTATTTTATTTTTTGAGACAGAGCCTCAAGCTGTCTGTCACCTGGATAGAGTGCTGTGGCATTACAGCTCACAGCAACCTCCAATTCCTGGGCTCAAGCGAGTCTCCTGCCTCCACCTCCCAAGTAGCTGGGACTACAGGCGCCCGCCACAACGCCTGGCCATTTTTTGGTTGCAGCGTCATTGTTGTTTGGCGGGCCCGGGGTGGATTCGAACCTGCCAGTTCAGGTGTACATGGCTGGCGCCTTAGCCTGTTGAGCCACAGGCCCCAAGCCTAACATTTTTTAATTTTGTATTTATTTATTTATTTATTTTGAAACAGAGCTTCAAGCTGTCACCTTGGATAGAGTGCTGTGGCATCACAGCTCACAGCAACCTCCAATTCCTGGACTCAAGTGAGTCTCTTGCCTCTGCCTCCCAAGAAGCTGGGACTACAGGCACCCGCCACAACGCCTGGCCACCATTTTTTTTATTTTTGAGACAGTGTCTTACTCTGTTGTTCTTGGTGGAGTGCTGTGGTATCACAGCTCACAAAAACTGCAAAACTCTTGGGCTCAAGAGATCCTTTTGCCTCAGCCTCCTGAGTAGCTGGGACTACAGGTGTCCACCACAAAGCCCAGCAAATTTTTCTGTTTTTAGTAGAGATGGGGTCTGGATTTGCTCAAACTGGTCTCAAAATCCTGAGCTCAGGCAATTCACCTGCCTCCCACTCTTACTATTTTTCAACCTTCTCTTCTGTCCTCTGTAATAGCTTGATTTCCTTTGAGGTCATTTATTCTTATTGTTCATTTAAGTTCTTATCTTTATTATTATTTTTTTTTGAGACAGAGCCTCAAGCTCTCACCCTGGATAGAGTGCTGTGGCATCACAGCTCACAGCAACCTCCAATTCCTGGGCTCAAGTGAGTCTCTTGCCTCTGCCTCCCAAGTAGCTGAGACTACAGGGGCCTGCCACAATGCCCTGCCATTTTTTGGTTGCAGCCATTGTTTTTGTTTGATGTCCCTGGGCTGGATTTGAACCTGCCAGCTCAGGTGTACGTGGCTGGCACCTTAGCCTGTTGAACCACAGGTGCCGAGCCAAGTTCTTATCTTTAAAATTCTTTATTTTTCTGAAGTTATCAGTTGACATGTATTTAGGCCTAAAGGTAGATTAGTAGGAGCAGCTGACATGGGGTCACCTGCACAGGTGTATGTCATTTTTGTCAACAGGTCTTTTTTTTTGAATAGGAGGGTGGCTGTTGACCGTGTGTGTGTGTGTGTGTGTGTGTGTGTGTGTCTTTAGGAAGTGTCAACTAATAAGCAAGCAAGTTCACTTTGCTTCCTCTTATCTCTTACTCAGATAATAAATTACTGAGGCAGCATGTTTAGAAGGCTAAACATCAAAATATTAACACAGACAGATGAAATTATGAGTGCTTTTAATTTTCTTTTTGCTTGTCCGTGTGTCTGATTTTCTAGCTTTGTAACTGAGACCACCCATAAAAATATGGACCCCCACTTTGGGTACAAATCAGAGGTGATTTTATTTACTCCTGCGCAGGGGGGCCGTTGCAAAAAGGCAGACGGCCCAAATCAGATGGTCATTTATTACATCTGTACAGACAGACCACTGCCCCGAAGGGCAAATGGCCAAATCAAGTCGTTACATCTGCACAGAAGGACCGCTGCCCCCAAAAGGCAAACGGCCCCTAAGAGAAATGCAGGCAGCCTTTTATACCCTTTTTGTGCTGATGTGGCAAAGCAAGCATGTACAAAAGCAAAAAGGCGGGTTACAAGGCAGAGTCACAGTCAGGTAGTTGACTCAGGGGGTAGTTGTGTGGCGGCTCAGGGGGGTAACTCAGTAACCATGGGGACAACTTGGAAAGCCCAGAACCTGGGAAACTCAGTTTCCTGGGAATCTCTGCTTGAGTGAGTTTTCACCATTGTTTAGCTCGCTAGGGAGGTTAAGGTAAGTAGTTTCTCATCATTGTGTTTAGACATTGCTAGGGAGTCAGGGAACTCAGAGAACTTCCTTGTCAGAAACGTGTTCTCAGAATTAAACCCAAAAAGGGGGGTTTGAGACAGATGGGGACTCAGGCTGAAATAGTTAGGGACCTTTAGGGGTCTTCTTGCCGAGTCAGTTACTACACTAGCATCAAGTGTTAGCTCATCTTCTCATCTCTAAACAAAGTACAGCAAAATAATCTAGGCTTGACTCACTTGGTCTTTGCAAGGAAATTAGTTATCCAGGTTCTTGCCAGGATTTAGCCTGTTCGGCAATATGGAAAAATAAGATCTTAAATGGAATTCGAAGACTATTCCTTGGAAATGAAGCACAATTAAAGTTTATTTATAAGTAAAATATTAAAAGCTATTTGTGGATTTCTGGATTGCAATGGGAGGTGCAGTAATAAATATTTCTAAAAGCAATATTTCATTGTACTTTCCCACCTACTCATGAGGAAGTCTATTCAAGTAGTCTCTGAAGGAAAAAAAAAAAGAGGAAATCTGTTGCTTGACCACAAAGAGCCTTGAAAATGGGGAGATTGTGTGATTCTTGTGCCCAACTCAAGATTGCATAAAGGCTCTCTGACATCAAAGAATTGACACGGATGAGTAATCAGATTTAGGAATATATTGAAGTGGGTGATCAATATTACTTCCATGATGTAATAATGTCATCTGTAGAAATCAGAACTACGAATTCTCTCATCTCATCTCATTCTACTTCCTTCTGAGCAAATAGAACATAAAGGGGTGGGTGGGTAGAGGATGTTCAAACAAGTGCATGACCGATACATTTTGTGAATAAACTAGCGTCGTGTATTTTAATATTTTGCCTTCAATCTTCCAAAGATTAACCCACAGGAGGAGGGTAGAGAGGCAGCTTGGCACAGTGGTTAAGGCCTTTCCTTTTAGGTTCATGCAGACCTGTGTTGATCTCAGGTCATTTTTTACTGGCTGTGTGACATTGGGTATGTTATTAGCTCCCCAAATTGTAGTTTTCAAATTAAAAATATATAGAGATATTAACTTCTGCTTTTAGTGTTCTTGTGAGAATTAAAGTAGAGCATATAAAATGCATTTGTCATCTGGCAGGCACATAGGAGGGGGCCAGGGAACTGAGACCAAGAGGGACCAAGTGAGCTGAGATCAAAAGAGACTCCTGTGGGGCCACTGATCAGTTCTCCTTCCTCATATTGACAGATCTGTCCTTTTTTTTTTTTTTTTGAGACAGTTTCACTATGTTGCCCTCTGTAGAGTGATGTGCTGTCACAGCTCACAGCAACCTCAAACTCTTGGGTTTAAGCGATTTTGCCTCAGCCTCCCAAGTAGCTGGGACTACAGGCACCAGCCACAAAGCCCAGCTATTTTTTGGTTGTAGTTGTCATTGTTGTTTGGCAGGCCCAGGCTGGATTTGAACCAGCCAGCTCCAGTGTATGTGGCTGGCTCCCTAGCCGCTGAGCTACAGGTGCCGAGCCAGACCCGTCCTGCTTGACAAACCTAATTCAATTAGCTCCCAGAGCATAATGCTCTCTGGTTTTCCTTCTGCGTCACTGGAATGGTCCTTTAGTGTCCTGTGCTGGTTCCTACTTATCAACCCTGGGGAGCCCTAGGGTTCGGTCATGGGTCTCTCCTCTGTGGTCATGGCTTTGACAATCCCATTTAATCTTGTGGTTTACAATCTCTCCTGTTTACTAGACAGTTCCACTTAGATGTTTATTAAACACCTCAAAACAAATATATCCTAAACAAAGTTTCCTGTCCTCCCCCAAATTAAAAATAGAAATTTGAACACCAGTCATGCCCATTTCTGTTAGTGGCAACTCCAACCTTTCAGGTATTCAGACCCAAGCTGTGGTGTTATCTTGACTCTTTTCCCCTTCAAGCCAGAAGCGACCATATTGTCGACGGCTACATAGAGCCTGAGCACTCCTCGCCATCTCCTCTGCTGTACTCCACACCAGCCCCATCAGCTGTCATCTAGATTTTGCAATGCCCATACAGGGGGCTTCCTACTTTTACCCTTTCCCTCCCTCTCAGTTTATTTGGAACATAGAAGCCAGAAGCATCTTTTAAAAATATATCAGATCCTGCCAGCACCCTCTAATAGCCTCTGTCTTACTCAAAGTCTGATTCTTTTTTTTGTTTGTTTGAACCAGCCACCTCCAGCATATGGGGCTGGCACCCTACTCCTTTGAGCCCTAGGTGCTGCCCTCAAAGTCTAATTCTTAACTATGGCCTCTAACTGCTTCCCCCAAACCCATTACTTCTCTGATTCACTCTATTCATAGGTCTTCCTGTTGGTTCTTGAACACACTGGCTCAGTCCTACCTCAGGCCCTTTGCACTTGCTCTTCTCATTGCCGGACATTCTCTTTCCCCAGATAACTTTCAGGTCTTTGCTGAAATATCAGTGCCTCAATGAGTCTTTTCAGAAACATCTTGTTTAAAATTATACTCTCCCTTTGCTCAGCACTTCTTATCTGCCTTCCAAGTGTTATTTTGCTCCAGAGCCTATATTTATGACAAAAAGGGAGGTTAATTCATGCGTTCCTTGAAGCTGAGATGATAATAGAGACTGTATCTGCTTTTTGTGCAGAGAAACAGTGGAGGGAAAAGCAAAAGCTGAATCAGGTGTTTTTTTTTTTTTTTGGCCTGGGCTTGAACCCACCACCTCTGGTATATGCGGTTAGCGCCCTACTCTTTTGAGCCACAGGAGCTGCCCTGAGTCAGGTGTTTTTAGAAGAAACTTTGTGAGGCTCTGTGCCTGTTGCTCAGTGGACAGGGCGCTGATCACATGCACCAGGGCTGGTGGGTTCAAACCCAGCCTGGGCCTACTAAACAACAATAACAACAACAACAACAACAAAATAGCTGGGCATTGTGGTGGGCACCTGTAATCCCAGCTACCTGGGAGGCTGATGCAAGAGAATCACTTAACCCCAAGAGTTTGAGGTTGCTATGAGCTGTGACGCCATGGCACTCTACTGAGGGCGACATAGTGAGACTATGTCTCAACTCAAAAAAAAAAAAAAAAAAGAGGAAGAAGGAACTTTGTGAGGTGCAAGGTTTTAAGATCAGGGCCCCACGTTGGCTGACTGTGATGCATAAGGGGTGAGCATTTTGACCTCTCAACACACCACATCTCTGGCAGCTATGGAAGCATTCTACCTTCTGGGGGCAGCAGAGAGTGGCAACTACGACTGTGAACTCTGGAGCTTCAAATCCTGCCACTTACTACACATTAGGTATATGGCCCTGGGCCTCACTATGCCTCTATTTTTTTTTTTTTTTTTGAGACAGAGCCTCAGGCTGTCGCCCTGGGTAGAGTGCCGTGGCATTACAGCTCACAGCAACCTCCAACTCCTGGGCTTAAGCGATTCTCTTGCCTCAGCTTCCCAAGTAGCTGGGACTATAGGCATCTTCCACAACGCCTGGCTATTTTTTGGCTGTAGTTGTCATTTTCGTTTGGCAGGCCCGGGCTGGATGAAACCCACCAGCTCTGGTGTATGTGGCTGGCCTCTTAGCCACTTGAGCTATGCAAATATTAACGGTAGTATTTTTGTTATTATTATCATTAAATAAGTAGAAAGTTACTATCATCAGAAATGAATAGCAATGTCCACTTAAATTTAAATGGATTTTCTTTTCTAAGCAGTTAAACTGGGCTGTGAGGGAAATGGGCCTCCTAATTCCAGTTCTACAGCAAACATTTACACATGTCCAATGTGTAAATTATGTCCACTGTGTCCAATTATTATAGATGTTGGTGAGAAATGAAAAATGTGACTCTAGAAGAGGACAGAGATATGAAAACCGTCTAAATTAAGGGTATAATTAGTGTGATAAATACAAATGGGAGGGGCTGTAGGGCTCCAAATGAAATTATTGAATTTTATTGCAGGAGTTAGAGAAGCTTGACAAAGGAGGTCCTTTTTTTTTTTTTTTGAGACAGAGCCTCAAGCTCTCACCCTGGATAGAGGGCCGTGGCATCACAGCTCACAGCAACCTCCAATTCCTGGGCTCAAACGAGTCTCCTGCCTCCGCCTCCCAAGTAGCTGGGACTACAGGCACCTGCCACAACGCCCGACCATTTTTTGGTTGCAGCCTTCATTGTTGTTTGGCAGGCCTGGGCTGGATTCGAACCCGCCAGCTCAGGTGTACGTGGCTGGTGCCTTAGCCTGCTGAGCCACAGGCGCCGAGCCTGACAAAGGAGGTCTTATTTCATCTGATCCTCTAAGGATAAGAAGGACTTTCTTGGTGGCCATCTTGAGATTTGGAAAGAAAGAAGTTAGACTTTGAGGAAGAGCATCAGTAGTTTGGCTTGTGTGGAACCTGGGCTGTATAGGAGTAGGGTAGTGGAGGAACAGTAGATGACTCAGAACATGGGTGCATAGGAGTGGATGTAGTCTTAGAGACCCTGCTTATTTAGAGAGAATGAGACTGCAGTGGCCCCCAAACTGTTTTAAAACATTATTTGTTGGGATGCACAGGTGGGAAGAGGGTGGAGCCGTTTAGAATATTGCTAAATATCTGTTACCCTGTGCTGTCTAGTAGATTTCTTGAAAAAGGGCACATGACTTGAGTTTAAAACTCTAAATTGTTAGGAAGATTGAATATCTTTCCAGAGAAAGAGAGGGTTAGAACTTCATTAAGAAGAGTGATGCTGGAATCCCACTGCCAGTTACACCCAGTGACATGGGTTCAGCTGTGAAGGCAGAGGGAGAGGGAGCTCCAACTCACCTGTAGAAACCAGGAGTTATGATCAAACTTTGGATGCTACCAAGTTCAGCCATTGGTGCTGAGGAGCACGCCTCTCCTTCCTGGGTGGAATACGCCCCCTGAGTCCTGCTAGAGAGATAGTTGTTAGATGCAGGAAAAGACGATGGAAAGGATTTCCCAGGAAAGAAAATTCCCTTTTCCTTCATGGTCCTGAGCATGGAGGTGGTGGGAGTGGGTTTGGGAAATTTGTAGGGCACCATATTTGGTGGAAGGAGAAGTTTATAATAATAAAATATCTTATCTCTCTTGGTTCTAGTTAGAAATAGTTTAAAGAATTCCTGTGCACTGGCTTGGAGCTTGTGGCTCAAGTGGCTAAGGCACCAGCCACATACACCTGAGCTGGTAGGTTCGAATCCAGCCCGGGCCTGTCAAACAACAATGACAGGTGCAACCAAAAAACAGCTGGGCTTTGTCGTGGGTGCCTGTAGTCCCAACTACTTGGGAGGCAGAGGCAGGAGACTCACTTGAGCTCAAGAGGTGGAGTTGCTGTGAGCTGTGATGCCACGGCACTCTACCCAGGGCAACAGCTTGAGGCTCTGTCTCAAAAAAAAAAAAAAAAAAAGAATTTCTGTGCACCAACTTGGAGCTGGACTTCTTTGTTCTTGTTGGGCAGTAAGGCAGCAAATTGATGATTTCCTGCATAGCGGGATCCATAGTCTTCTCATCTGTAGGTTTTCTCTATTTAATTTATTTGGAGATAAAACCAGTTTCCTTAATCCAATGAGTAAAACTGAATTACATAAGCAAGTAGTTTACTATCCTCCAAAAATGTAGGTTTGATATTGACTTTTATTTATTTATTTATTTTTTATTGAATCATAGCTGTGTACATTAGTTCAGTCATGGGGTACAGTGTGCGGGCTTCACATACAATCTGAGATATTTTTATCAACCTGATTGACATAACATTCATGATATTGACTTTTAAACCCATTGATGATTTAATTAGTGCTTCTCTCCCTGTGTTTACAACAGAGGCTTAATACCTGCTTGTTGAATGAGTGAATATTCCCTTGACCCTCATACCGTTAGTAAGAAAGACTTAGAATATTAAAAAAAATACAAATTTCTCTTTTATGTATTTTGTTGAAAAGACATGCACAAATAAACTTTTTCTATTAGAATTTGAGAAAGGCTTTTATTTGAAAAGAGTGCAGTGAAAGAAAAATTTCCTCTCTGAATTAGATGGTGAGAAAATACTATCCAGAATTGGCAACGCTCTCTTTCCTTCCCACCCTGCACGTGTGTCTATGTTATCAGGAGGCTGCATGTAGATTTCAGGCCTGCCCTTGTGGCTCAGTGCATTTCGCGTACCCCTTTCTCTTGGTTGATCTGAAGAAGTCATGTAGGTATTCATCTGATCAATTGATGCAGGGTATAAGGACCATTCAAGTGAGTCCATTTGTTCCAAGTATTGAAAATACAAGTTTGTATGGAAACCATTGAATACGAATAGGCAAGCTCTATATACCTCAAAATACCCAAATACGTAAGGAGAGAAAGGTGAGGCCAAACATCTCCAAATTGGCAGTGTAATTAATATGTAATTTTCAAAGGAGTAGGGCGCTGGCCCCATATGCCAGAGGTGGTGGGTTCAAACCCAGCCCCAGCCAAAACCCGCAAATATGTAGTTTGGTTCTTCTGTGTTTTTTGTTTTGTTTTGTTTTGTCTTGTCTTGTTAGAGGCAGAGTCTCATTCTGTTGCCCTGGGCAGAGTCCCAGGATGCTGTCATAGCTTACAGCAACCTCAACCTCTTGGGCTCAAGCCATCTTCTTGCCTCTCAGCCTCTTGAATAGCTGGGACTACAGAGGCCCGGCACAATGCCTGGCTGGTTTTTCTATCTTTAATAGAGACAGGGTCTCACTCTTGCTCACTCTTGGTCTTGAACTCCTGAGCTCAAGCCATTCATCCAGCTTGGCCTCCCAGAATGCTAGGATTACAAGTGTGAGCCACTGTGCCTAGCCGGTTCTTCTGTGTTTTAAAATAAAACCCAGCTGCTTATCAACAACATGCAGGTTGTTATAGTCAAGGGAGAAAGAATAACTGAAGAGAAAAAGAGCAGTTGTAGAATGTGGGAGTGAGGGTGGAAGAAATTAATCTGTTTGTTAAAGTCTTAATAAATATTTATGTAGCTGATCTTTGAGTGGCTACATTTCCTGCACCCACAAACTTAACAGTCTTCAAATGAAGACTGCTATGATGTGATGAGATTCTGAAAGCCCAACCAGTTGTTATCTACATGCCACTCAAGGATTACAAAGTACTACCGCTAGTAACGGAGGTGCACGGGGCTCTGGTTACTGGTAAACACAGTAAGCTCTATGCAATTCCCATTGTTAACCTAACCTTACCCTAAATCTATGTTGTGGTAAGAGTTTAATCATCATTAACAAATATTGATAGAGTCTTCATAAATTCCAAAATTCTTCTAGACACTGTCACAAAAAAGATATTGAGATCAAATGGGCTCTAATTACTGTAAAATCCAGGTGCCAGTGCCTAGAAATTACAAAATGAGGGAAAAGAACATTCTTTAGGACATGCCTTAATTAACTTCATTTCTGTCTTGGAGTATTTTATTTAGCAGTCATCTGTTCAGTACTGTTCAATCATTTATTTGGTAATTGTGTATGGAGCATACAGCATGAGTTTTGTGCTGTGAGTGAAGAATTACAAATCGAGCAAGACCAGAGACCTGGGATGTAACATTTTGTGACTACCAACAAAAACATGTACAAAATAGAATAGTGCACAAAGAAGGGAGTTTGCAGCTTTATTTAGTCTGGTCAGGGCAACTTTCATAAGGGTAGAGACCATTGAACTTGGTTTTAAAGGAAAATGAACAGCTCATCAGGGACAGCTGGGTGGAGGGGACGAGAAGTGTAATATAATTTGTGAAGAGGTATTTAAATGTGAAACAGGTTAGGAAAGTAACAAGTCGGGAGGAAGTTTACCATATGAAGGATTACTGGATGGACAAGGCTTTATGGGAAACTCTCAAGTAATATTAACGTATCTAGGCAAATCTAAAAGCAACACTCACTCCCAGTATGACTATATGAAGTTTTATAGATTTTAAAAAATATTATCGGATGCGCTTCTGTGCCTACGTTGACTAACGGTTTATCTCCCAGACTGGGTTATTTTGGGGAGTGAGCGACAGCCCTAGGCAGGTGGGCCATTGGAACGATAGGAGTAAGCCAAGACTACTCCACACACCAGAGCTTGACCCAAATGGGCTGACAGCTCAGGAGGAGCAGTCACAGTTCCTGCTTTCTGGCGTTCACACCCTGAGAAAGGGGGAGTAGGCGTGATATGGTGGAACATTCTGTGACTGTGAACTCCATATTTGGGAATGTAGGTGGGGATGGACTTGGATTTCCTGTCTCTCCACGTGGGTTAAAATGAGAGCTCCGAATGCTGAAAACACTTAAAACTCTGGCTCATCTTGAAAGACCCTGTGGGATACGGACCACTGGACAAAGAAGTTCTGTTGCGTTTGTCTCCTGGGAAGTCTGTAAACATGAAGCTGTTTCTGGTTCTTGTTATTCTGCTTTTTGAGGTACTCACAGGTAACTTGTCCAAATGTATCATAAAATCCTAGAAGTTATTACTGTTCATAAGAGTGGGGACAGGACCTCCAAGATTGTTGATGCCAGGCCAACATCATCGAAAGTGCCCATTCTCCTGGGTGCCTGAGTTGAATCTGTGCCTTAGAAGAGTGTCCAGGGAAGTAAGAGGGGGTCAGGGCTGTACTTTCAGGGGTTCTCTTCAAAGGTATCAATGAATCCATCATTGGGAATTATCTTTATAATGCTGAACACCGTTTCCACCTGAGAACCTGGCCATCCCCTTTTCCATTCATTTTCAGACTGTACTACAACAATGACATGGTCTGGAGTGATGTCGATGTAAGGTTAAAATATGTCTTCATCGTTGACTAGTTGTATGAAAGGTACATCATTCCCTTGTCATCTGTCAAGTGACTATAATGACTATTTCCCAGTGATTCTATTTTATGTGAGGATGACATGATTCACATTTCCCAATGTGAAGCACCAAGTTTATGGCAGGGGCACTGGCAGTGAGAGTTCCCTTCTCCCTTGTTAGGAAGAAGGCATATAGTCTTCCTGTGGCCCCCAAATATAGCCCTCTAACCTCCACAGATGTTCCTTCTCAATTCTGCAATTCAGGACAGGGAGAACATGTCTCTGCTCTGCACCTTTGCTTTGTGGGCTTGTCAACAGTTTGTGTAGAGGGGCAAATAAGAATGAGAGATTTAGGGGCTCCATGTACTGCTCAAGAAGGGGGCAGTTTGGATCTCTAAGGAGGCAGGTATTCATGGAATTGAGTTTGATCCTTGGGCAACATTTATCTGAGATTAAGAGGAGAGCGGGGAGTAGGAGACGGCTGGAGCCAGGTTGTGAAGAAATCAGGCTGAATAAGGGAAACAGTTCTCTCTCTTTTTTTTTTTTTTCAGTTTTTGGCCGGGGCTGGGTTCGAACCCGCCACCTCCGGCATATGGGGCTGGCGCCCTACTCTTTTGAGCCACAGGCGCTACCCAGGGAAAGAGTTCTCAATAGCATTGGCTGCTAAGACCCATGAGATCTTGGCAAAGTGCCTCATGTGTCAGAGTGGGATACCCGATTACAACGTGAACTTAAAAAGTCCTGTCTGTAATGTTCCTTTAAAAGTTGCTTTGGCTGTGAATTGTGCTGATGGTAATAAATCAGTGCTCTTTGGGAACATGGGACAGGGACGGGGCTGAAGGGGTACTGACTTGGAGCTTGGAGGAGACAGCTTTGCCAAGGTCCTGGGGCTGGAACACGACTCCAGCCAATAACCAGGAATTGATCTCTCGCTTATCTTTTATCATGTAAGCCCTAATGCATGTTCTTGGAGCCATGCAGGCAGTTGGCTAGGAGCCCGGGGTTTAGAATGTCCTTAATTTGGTTTCCTGTTCAAAAAAATGGGGGGCTCTGAGTTTCCTTTTATCAGCATAAGATTTGCTTTGGGAACACAGGAGTCCATGACTTGTGGGGAACCTCATACCTCTTCTGCTCTCCCTCATGAACTAAACTTGGTTCAATGTTGATTACCACGTACAGGTGGGGCACGACTCAGAAAATGCCCCAATAATGTCAAAGGCTTCTGCAGGAAGAAGTGCAAAGTAGGGGAAATCTATGAATCGGGATGTCTAAGGGGAAAATTATGTTGTGTTGATGAACGCGAAAACAGAAGATACTGGGAAGCTCTTAATCCGCCACGTCGTCCTGAGAAAAAACTTGATGGGAATGAGAAGCTGGACTACAGTATTTTACCCACTGTCACTATTTTCACAGTTGACTTCTAAGGCAAGCCCATGTCTCACTGGTCTTCCTAAATCAGAAGTGCCGCCTAATCCAGCAGGCTGCAGCAAGAGGTTTATCTGCTTCCTTCTGTGAACTTGATTCCACCCCTAATAAAGTCCTATGCTGTTCCCTGTGTTTACTTAGTGATGTCACTCTTTTTGTAGAACACTTCAAACATGAATGAATTGTTGCCATGTTCCAGTTATTACACTCCTAACACGGGGCATATAGAGTTGAAGCAAAAACATTGGTAGAAGTGGGTGAGAGCCCTTGTCATGGCAGACAATAGTTCACAGAAGTTTAAGATTTGAAGTCTTTCTCCTTTTTTTTAAAAATGAAATTTTTTATGTCCAAATAGATCTGAATGGCCCAGCTCTGTGTGTGAGCACACACATGTATACATGTGCCTGTGCTTATGAATATAGAGGATTTTGCTAATAATAATTCATTAGAGGGATGAAAGTTATTTGAACATTTTCATGACATTTATTGGGGCAGATCTGATGGGCAGCTAGTGGTAACTCCAGTATATAATTTGCAAGTCATTTAAGGTGCATACTCCTTCTCCTTTTAAACTAGCAATTTGAATGACTAGTTGATAGAGTTTTCAGACAAATATTACTCTTAGGATCTTTGAAAGCATAGCATGTTCTGTTTGTTTCAGTAGTATGAAATTTAAGGCCATATTGAAAAAGATATAGCTCCTTCTGAGCTAGATAAAATTGCAGTAAGTCATGAGGGTGGGAAAAGCTCTCCATATGAGAAGAGCAGAAACTTTTGTAGTGACATCCATTGATACTGCTTGATTTAAAGTATTAGTCATAAATCACTTTGTTGGAGCTAACATTTGCTCACATAGGACAAAGAAAGGGCTCATTACTTCATGAGCAGCTCACCATCACCTGGGGAGAAAGAGACAGAACTATTTACATAGCTATGTTCAAGTTTCAAGAGCATACGAGGTTCTTCATTTTAGTAATTCTGGAGAAGTATAGGGAACAATGACAGGACTTTGCAGAATTTAAATGTTTTTGTTGATGATTTCAGCACCATGGAAACTATAGCTCTTTTCTACCCATGAGAGGGCTTTTAACATAAGGGTCACACAAGAAAACCTTTTTTTTTCATTGCAACACTTCACAAGCACCTCTCCTTTTTCATCTTGATCACAATGTCACCAGGGGCTTTTTAAAGAAGGGTTATTCTGTCACTGTAACAATGAAGATGGGTCGGGCCCACTGTCTTTAATCTGTATGTGTTCTTCAATCTATATGAGTCTACTGTTAAATTAGATCTGAGAATCTTTAGTGTCAGATAAATCAGGGAAATGTCTCCTGAGTTGGGGGAGATGGGTATAATCAATTTAACACATGAAATAAGCCTTGAATTCTCCTTTGATACACTGGGTCTAATCTTTTTTTTTTTTTTTTTTTTTGAGACAGAGCCTCAAGCTGTCATCCTGGATAGAGTGCTGTGGCATCACAGCTCACAGCAACCTCCAATTCCTGGGCTCAAGTGAGTCTCTTGCCTCTGCCTCCCAATGGGACTACGGGCGCCCACCACAATGCCTGGCCATTTTTTGGTTGTGGTCGCCATTGTTGTTTGGCAGGTCCGGGCTGGATTTGAACCCACCAGATCAAGTGTACGTGGCTGGCCCCTTAGCCTGCTGAGCCACAGGCGCCGAGCCATTGGGTCTAATCTTTGCTTTGATTTTTTTCCCTGTTACCTGTCTCCTCTCCATACTCAGAGAACTGGGTGTGGTCAGTATTGTTAAATGTGTGTTTGTTTTCTTTTATTTTTTTGAGACAGAGTCTCACTATGTCACCCCAGGTAGAGTGATGTGGTGTCATAGCTCACTCTTGGGCTCAAGCAATCCTCTTGGGTCAGCCTCGTGAGTAGCTGGGACTACAGGTGCCCACCATAAAGCCCAGGTAGTTTTTCTATTTTTAGTAGGAAGGTGATCTTACTCCTCCTCAGGCTGATCTTGAACTCTTGAGCTCAAGTAATCCCCCTGCCTTGAGCCTCCCAGAGTGCCAGGATTACAGGCATGAGCCACTGCACCCAGCTGCATGATTATTTGTTCACTTTATTTTTACATACAGAATCACATTGAAATTCTATATATTCATTATTAACCCTCTTTTGGTGCAGGCAGTTATTATTGGCACTTTATTTTTCTTAGGTTTATTAGAGAGTATTCCCCAAAATCTAATTGGGATTTTTTTTTTAATTTGAGCAAATTTATGGGGTATATGTGACATTTTGTTACATGTATGTTATGCATAGTGATTGGGTCAAGGTATTTAAGGTGTCCATCATGTGTATATTGTATGTCTATTTTATTAAGTATAGTCACCCTGCTCCACCATCAAACTGAATTGATTCCTTTGGTTTAACTGTGTGCTTGTACACTTTAACCCACTCCTCACCATACAGTCAGTCTCCTTACTGACTTTGGTATGTTGGTCTTGTGTCTTGCAACTTAACTGAATTCCTTTATCAAGAGTTTTTTTGGTGGAGTCTTTAGGGTTTTCCAGATATATGATCATATCACTAGCGAACAGGGATAATTTGACTTACTCTTTTCCAATTCAAATGCCTTTTATTTCCTTCTCTTGCCTGATCAGTTTAGCTAGGATAGATGAAAGTGGGCATCTTTGTCTTATTCCAGTTCTTAGAGGAAAGGCTTTCAACATTTTCCCCCTCGGCGTAATGATAGCTGTGGGTTTGTCATGAATGGCCTTTATCATTTTGAGATGTGTTCCTTCTATGTCTAGTTTGTTGAGAGATTTTATTGTAAAGGGAGGTTGAATTTTATCAGGTATTTTTTCTGCATCTACTGAGATGATTATATGGTTTTTGCTCTTCATGCTGTTGATGTGATATTCCTTGTTTATTGATTGAGCCATTTGTGCATTCTTGGCATATATGCTACTTGAAGATGGTGTGTTATCTTTCTGATGTGCTGTTAGATTCAGTTTGCTAGTATTTTGTTGATTTTTGTGTCTCTATTCATTAGGAATTTTTTTTTAACTAATGAATTTCTTTTTACTTTTGTATTTTTGTTTGGTTTTGGTATCAGTGTGATGCTGGCCTCATAGAATGAGTTAGGGAGAATTCTCCACTCTTCAGTATTTTTGGATAGTTTCAGGAGCATTGGTATTAGTTCTTCGTATGCTTGGCAGAATTCTTCTGTGAATCCACCTGATCCTGAGCTTTTCCTCACTAGGAGACATGTAATCACCCACTCAGTTTTTCTACTCACTGGTGGTCTTTTCAGGGTTTTTATTTCTTCCCGATTCATTCTCAGTAGGTTGTGTGTTTCCAGGAATTTATTGATTTTCTCTAGGTTTGACAGCTTGTCAGCATATATTTGTTCATAATAATCTCTGATGGTTTTTGTATTTCTTTTTTAATTTTAATATATTAAGGAGGGTACAGATGTTTTGTTACATGGATAGCTTTTATAAATGTTTAAATAAGGGCTGTTAGTGTGCCCATCACCCACATGGTGTTCAGTGTACCTGCTGGGTAGGTTCACACCTGTCCCCTCCCCCCTTCTTGATTTCCAATGCTTTTTACTTCTTTTTCTTCTTCTTCTTTTTATTTTTTTATTTTTACATATACATGTGTTAATTAGATTTCCACTTTTTGCCATCACAGAATTTAAAAGGCTTAAAATTTAATAACAATAACAATGTTTAAGATAAGGACTAGAAACAAAAACCACGTAAAGAATGAGTGAAGATAAATACATTCAGAAAAGAAAACAGACGATTACTGCATTGAAATATTAAGCAATATTAGTAATAGTAATTCAAGAAAGTAATGTTCACATTGTCAAACAAGATATTATAGAGTGCTTTGACTATGAGGCTCAGTATGAAGTCATCAGTTAACTTATTTATTTAAGATAGTCTCACTGTGTCATAGGTCACAACATCCTTAAACTGTTGGGCTCAAGTAATCCTCTTGCTTCAGCCTCCCAAGTAGCTGGGACTAGAGATGCCTGCCACAATACCAGGCTATTTTTTAGAGCAGGGTCTCCCCAGAGTGCTGGGATTAGCCTTTTATTCTAACTGTGCTCATGAATGCCCATCAATCAGTTCCAAATTTATTGCTTTTCATGACTGAGTAGTTTCCATGGTATCTATTATTTATAAATAGATATATACTATGTATGCACATAGACACACAGTCATAGTGCCAAAAATGTATATACAAAACAGTAGCTATGTGAAAAGTCCAGTGTGTTAATTAGCCTGACTATAGTGTTCATTTCACTATGTAAGTGTATATCAAAAATCACAGGTTAGGGTGGGAAAAGGACTTGAAGAGAAACTTCTCTAAAGAAGACAGGCGCACAGCCTACAAGGACATGAAAAAATGCTCATCATCCTTAACCATCAGAGAAATGCAAATCAAAACTACTCTGAGATATCATCAAGCTCCAGTACAACTAGTCCACATCACAAAATCCCAAAACCAGAGATGTGGTTTTATTTTTGAGACAGTCCTTGCTCTGTTGCCCTGCCCAGGCTATAGTACAATAGCTTCATTATAGCTCACACCAACCTCAAACTCCTGAGCTTAAGTGATCCTCTCTCCTTAGCCTCCTGAGCAGCTGGGACTATAGGCACATGTTA
>CAUYON010207053.1:0-15979 GCA_963573935.1 Arctocebus calabarensis | reverse complement strand
TCTTGAGATGCTTTACTAAGAATAATGTGTTCCACTTCCATCCAGGTTATTACAAAGGCTGTAAAGTCTCCATTTTTTTTAATGGCTGAATAGTATTCCATAGTGTACATATACCAAGGCTAGTACTCTTTTCTTAAATAATAGCTTTATTGAGATATAATTTACATACCATAAAATTTACCTTTTAAATTTATCTTTTGAAAGTGTACGACTTATGTAGATTTTAGTATATTTTAGAGTTGTGAAACCATTACCGCTATCTAATTAGAGAACATTTCACATCCCCTTCAAAGAAACCTGTACCCATTAGCAATCGCTCCTCACTCTTCCTAAACCTTACAAGAAGGATACCAATCATAATTGGATTAGGTCCCACCCTAATGATCTCATTTAAATTTGATTACTGCTGTGAAGACCTCAACCCCAAATAAGGTCACATTCTGTGTTTCTAGGGTTTGGGCTTCAGTATATGAATGAGGGCAGGGGACACACTTCAACCCATAAGAACCATTTTGGGGTGTTTTTTGCCAAGCAGCTCTTGGGTCTTAGTGACATTATGGGGAGTTGTTCACAGGAGCCACTTTTGTTGTGGGTTTCCTATGCTCAACATCTTTACATACCCTAAGGGCTGCCATAGCCAGTAGGGAAATATTTAGAACCCTTAATTTTATTCTTTGAAAGAGTCTAGATCCATCTCTCTCATTACTCTCCTTAATGACTAATCTGTATCCTAGTCTTCTGAATAAAATAGTAAAAACCTTAATTATTATTTTTTGTTTGTTTGTTTCCTAGAAACAGAGTCTCACTTTGTCACCCTTGGTAGAGTGCTGTGGCATCATAGCTCACAGCAACCTCCAGCTCCTGGGCTTAGGCGATTCTCTTACCTCAGCCTCCCGAGTAGCTGGGACTACAGGCGCCTGCCACAACGCCCGGCTATTTTTTTTGTTGCAGTTTGGTGCGGGCTGGGTTTGAACCCGCCACCCTTGGTATATGGGGCCAGCACCCTTCCCAGTGAGCCATAGGTACCGCCCCCTTAATTATTTTTTCTGTGTTTAATTCAACATGTAGCAAATATTTACTGATCGAGGTACTGGGAATACAGTAGAGAACATAAGTCCTCTGTTAATGAAGCTAGTAGGAAGAGGGATATAAATAAATAAACAAGTCCACACAAGTTAATTCCAGATTATGGTAGGTACTTGAAGAATGGTTTGATGGAGACTGACTAGAAAAAGGGGGAGCTCCCTTGGAAAGGGTTGGTAGTGAAGGCTTCTGTGCAAAAATAATACCTGAGATGAGACCTGAAGGGTGAGGAGGGCCATGGGAGGGCCAAGGGAACATATTTTTTGATGAATACTGTTAGATTATAAACTCTTTGAGAACAGGGACCACATCTGTCTTGTTTAGTCCTATAAATAGGTAGCTGGCAGAGTCACGTTCAATAAAAGATTGGTGGTGGTAGCTGTTGTTAAATGATTAAGTTACCTAATAAATGTTAGGACTATTAACTTTTCAAATAATACACTACCCCTCCATGTACTTTGTAGAAGAGCACTCTTAACTATTTCAGATTCTGTTTTAGGCTATAGATATGCTATTTGAAAACCAGTGGTTGAAGGTATTATGGATGTCAGTGCTTTGACAGGCAGGCTATAGATAATGGTCCTCTGTTGCCTATCATGTTATCTTCATAGATACTCCTGGAATTGCATAAAAACCTAATCCTCCATGATTTGAAAAGAGTGACTACAGATGAGAATGAACAGACTTTTTGTGTGTTGCCTCAAAGCCTGAGTCCTTTTGTGTTGAACTCTTTTTCTCCATTGGTCTGTATGGTTAGTAACTGAGTGATGGGCCCTGTACCCTTCTAACTCTACTGATGGATATGAAAATGAGCATTTTAGCTTTCATAAAAAATTGTCTTATCTCATGGGAATGATTAGCAATTATTTGGGTTGATTATCATTATGGCTTTCCCCCACTTCTTGGGAGCATACAGTCTGGACAAAAGAACTCCCTTTCTGGCTCAGCGCCTGTGGCTCAACGGGCTGAGGCGCCAGCCATGTACACCTGAGTTGGCAAGTTCGAATCCAGCCCAGGCCACCAAACAACAATGACAGCTGCAAACAAAAAATGGCTGGGCATTGTGGAGGGTGCCTGTAGTCCCAGCTACTTAGGAGGAGGAGGCAGGAGACTCGCTTGAGCCCAGGAATTGGCGGTTTCTGTGAGCTGTGATGCCATAGCACTCTATCCAGGGTGACAGCTTAAGGCTCTGTCTCTAAAAATAAAAAAATTAAAAAAGAACTCCCTTTCTTTAACGGTATGTCATCTTATCTGTTCTATGTCCAGAATGGTCTATAGTAGGGGGAAGGAGGCAGCTAAAGGTTCTACTTGGGAAAACTTCTGAACAGAACGTCTTACTAGGATATATATTTTTTCCCTTCCCCATGCAGCCCTGGTGGCTTCTTTCCAAAGGAGAACTCTTTAGAATTTATCTTAAAGTCATTATTTTTTCTCTTTGTACGTACTTAGGCATCTTGCTGTATTCTTTTTGATTTTGTTTTCTCAGGGCATTCTTCATTAATCTCTTTTTTTCTTCATTGTAGCTCTACAAGTGCCTCTAACAAACCTCTCCCTGATTCCTCACATCCAGTATTAGGGTCATATGCCCAATCACTATGACTTTGACTAACCCTAACCCTAACAAAGAAACGAAGATCCAGTGTAGTTAAGATGAAGCCAGGCAGTTATTACTATCTAAATGTGCCAAAGAGGGAAGCTATATTTTAGCAATATACAAAAAGGTCTTTCCAAAGGCTAAGTGAAACCAAAACGAGTTTTTACTATAGAATCACTGAGGTAGGGAGAAGGGGGATAAACAGCATTCAATAGGAAGCTAGGCCTAGGTCCAAGGCCAAGAGAAATCAAAGCCTACATTTTAAAATAGAAGGACTTAGGCCAAGAGCTATCTGGAGAAATAGTCTAAAGATTGATGATGGAGAGATTGAAATAAAGAAACGAAGATCCAGTGTAGTTAAGATGAAGCCAGGCAGTTTGAAATCTAGGTCTATGAAAGATTGGTACCTGGTAGATTGTTTCTGTAAACTTTGCTTTATCTGGCTACTTAAGGAACTAAGCTTCACTAGATATACCTTAGTATATATTCAGAAATTCTAATTTTGCCTATATCCTGAGCTTAATTTTTTTATACATTTTTAAATTTAAATCTATATAAATAATACATATATATATATCCATCTTTTTTTCTGATAGCAAAAAGAAACTTAATGTTCACTGTAAAATAATACTTGGAGTTGTGCTGCTATTTAACGAGTGCATAGTGAGGGTAGTACTGCTAATACCTATACCACATGCCTGCATCAACTAGAACTTGCTTTACCTTGGTACGGTTTTTTGATAAAAGAAAAATCTTTTTCTCAAAAAAAAGAAAATAGAAATGTTTGACATAAACATGAAAATATTTCATGTTTCTCATGAGCCTCCCTCACAAAAATAGCAATTTAGTATTTTTTCCCATATATCATACACATACCACGCATAATTTTTCTTTCTTTTATTTTTTTTTTTTTAGAGACAGGTTCTTGCTGTATTACCTAAGCTTCAGTACATTGGCATGATTATTGCCCACTGCAGCCTTGAATTCCTAGACTCAAGTGATTTCTCCTGCCTCAGCCTCCCAAGTAGCTGAGACTACAGGAGCACATCACCATGCCCAGTCAATTTTTAAATTTTTTGTGGAGATGGGGTCTTACTGTGTTCCTAGGCTGGTCTTGAACTCCTAGGCTCAAACATTCTTCCTATCTTGGCTTCCCAAAGTTCTGGGATTATAGACATGAGCCATTGTACCTGGCTTCTTTCTTTTTAAACAAAATGGTTGTCTTCAGTTATTATAGCTTGGACTTTTTCATATTTTAATGGTTGTCTATAGTATTCCATACAGTAAATACAGATATACCATAACATAACCACCTTGTTACTGAAGAGCATATATATTAGTTATAGTGATTTAGTATTACAAATATATGAACATCTTTGTTCATATATTTTTGTACCCTTACATTAGTCTTTCTCTAGGATAGATTCCTAAAAATGGGATGGCTAGGTCAGAAAGGTATGCGCATTTAAGTTTTTAATAAATACAGTCATATTGCCCTCCAAGAATGTTTTACTAGTTTGTACTCTTTCTGACATCCTTATTAAGAGTGAAAAAGCTGGTGGTGCCTGTCGCTCAAGCAGCTAAGGTGCCAGCCACATATACCAGAGCTGGCAGGTTCGAATCCAGCCCGGGCCTGCCAAACAGTGACAACTACAACCAAAAAATAGCCAGGCATTGTGGCAGGTGCCTCTAGTCCCAGCTACTTGGGAGGCTGAGGCAAGAGAGCGCTTAAGCTCTGGAGTTTGAGGCTGCTGTGAGCTGTGACGCAACGGCACTCTACCCAGGGCCATAGCTTGAGGCTCTGTCTCAAAAAAAAAAAAAAGAAAAAGAAAAACTTGGTGTTTCTACCTCTTTCATGAGAGGGACCCGCTTCCAACTCTCTTTGTAAGTGCTCTAAACTCTTCCTAAATAAAATCTCTTAGTTACCCTAAAAAAAGAAAGAATGAAAAACCTAGACCAGGTCCTGTGGTTCATGCCTATAATCCTAGCACTCTGGGAGGCTGAGATAGGTGGATCCCTGAGCTCAGGAGTTCAAGAACAGCCTGAGCAAAGAGCAAGACCCTGTCTCTACTAAAAATAAAAAAACTGTCCCAGGGCAGCACCTGTGGCTCAAAGAAGTAGGGCACTGGCCCCATATACCAGAGGTGGTGGGTTCAAACCCAGCCCTAGCCAAAAAAAAACTATCCAGGTATTGTAGGGGGCTCCTGTAGTCCCAGGTACTGGGAGACTGAGGCAAGAGGATAGCTTGACCCAAGAGTTTGAGGTCGCTGTGAGCTATGATAATGCTACACATGGTACTGCCTAGAGCAATCAATAGGATGAGACTCTGTTTCAGGAAAAAAAAAAATAATGAAAAACATTGTTCTGCATGTGTATGTAGTAGTACAACTATAAAGAAAACTGAGGTAATTATCAAAGAAGTCAGGATATGGTTCCCTGGGGTATACGTGTGGTAGTGTGGAGGGTGGTTGTCATGAATTGGTGCTGGGGAGTGGGGAAGGCTTCTGGAAAGCTGGCAGCATTCCACTCATTGACTTTGGTGGTAATTACATGGGTGTTTGAATTATAGTTATTTGTTAAATAATACATGTTTTATGTATTTATCTTTATATCTATCTTTAGTTATGTTTAAGCATAGTTATATTTCTCAGTAAAAAGAAAAATTCATTCATTGAACAACATTTATAATATATATGAAGTCACTGTTCTGGGTAACAGAAACTGCAGTGAACAAGGTGAATTCCTTGTCCTAAAATAATTTGAATAAAATAAAGTCAGGTAGAGAGGAGACTGAGGTAACTGTAGAGACAACTCAGTATTTGATAATATTCTTAAGAAGGGACGTCTGGGGAGGCAAAGTATGAGTAGGATAAAAAGGAGTGAAAGTGTGTTCCATACAAAGAAAAGAACATGTGAAATCCTCGGAACTAATGTGGCTGGGGTGGTGTGGTCAGCTCAGAAAGGGTGTGGGAGATTAGGTTAGAGGGGTATTCGGCCCTAGATCTTAGAGCTCTGCCAGCTATGATATTGAGTTGGGATTTTCTTTGGTATGCTGGAAAGCCAGTGATGTGTTTTTTGGCAGCGAGGCATCATTACCTAAATGATAGCAACTTTTTTTTTTTTTTGTAGAGACCGAGTCTCGCTTTATCGCCCTCAGTAGAGTGCTGTAGTGTCACAGCTCACACCAACCTCCAATTCCTAGGCTTATGCAATTCTCTTGCCTCAACCTCCCCAGTAGCTAGGACTACAGGCGCCTACCACAAAGCCCAGTAATTTTTTGTTTTGTTTTGCAGTTCAGCCAGGGCTGGGTTTGAACTCACCACCCTCAGTATATGGGGCCAGTACCCTACTTGCTGAGCCACAGGCACCACCCAATGATAGCAACTTTTAAAAGATTAGTTACTGTAGAAGGATGGATTGCACGGGCGTAAGGATAGAGACAGAGATAGTGAAGAAGTGACTTTCCAAACAGAATTGATGGTAGCTTTGATTATGGAGGTGTCAAAGGGTTAGATTGGATATATGCTTTGAGGGAGAACCAACAAGACTTGCTAATGGTATAAAGGGATGTGAATGGGGAGTTAAGAAAAAAATGACTCGTAGGTTTTATTTTGAACTACAGAAGGAACAGTGGCATCATTAACCTGAGAAACCAAAGACTAAAGGAAGGAAAGAGGGGGTAGTTTGGATGTAAAAATCAGATCATTTGTATTGTACTGTGTGGACTGTTAAGTTTGAATTGCCCTTTAAATATCCATATTGGTTTCATGTAAGTAGAACAGTAAGGATTCTATTATAGTCAGGTGAAATACTGAGTTAAATTTCCATAGCCGTTTGCACTCTCTCAGGACTTGAGACCCTATTCTCGTATCTTAGAAGTTTTTTTTTTCTTTTAATTCTTGGTGTTAGCCTTAGACTTTTCTTATTGACAGTGACTGAAACTACATTCAGACAAGAGTGTCCCCCCGACCCCCCTTTACCTCATCCCACACATACACACTCAGCTCCTGGAAGAGTTGAGTGAGGTGAGATATGTAGGAGAAAGTTGATGCAAAGAGGGTCTTTGTCTCTGTTTCCTGCCTGTTGGGAGCTGTATTCCTCAGTCGGCCTCTAATGTCTATCCACTCACAAAATACAGATTGCATACTAGCTGAAATTAATCTTCCCTGAAGGGGTTAATTTTCCTCTGAAGAGTAAACAAATTCTTGTTATTCAAACAGTTCATTTTGGATTAGCAGCTCCATATCTGGTATACTTGTTCAAGCAAATTTCCCCCCAGGTTCCTTTCTTGGGGCTAAAGGCTTTAAAATGATGGCTATAAGTGTGTCAGTCACTGTACCTCTGTTGGATGACCCATGGCCATCCCTGTTTCTAGGACACTTTACAGTGAACAACAGCTGTTTATCAGCTGAATGGGATTTTGTTCCTTTTGAGGTGGGGAGCTGTATTATTTTTCTTCTTAAATATCTGCTTCATTTACAGGTATTGTGTGGCAATTTTTAGTCAGCTCATCCTTGATAGAAGTTAGGAAAACATGATTGCTTCCCAGCCAAATAACGGTAATTTAAATTTCCAAAGGACATTCACATATGTGACCTTCTCTGATCCCATTTCCACCTGTGATGGCAGCAGTGGTCATTATTTATCATTTGGCAGACAAGGAAACTGAGTTTCAGAAGTTTAGTGACATTTGGTGAAAGCCTTAAACACTGGTTACAGGATAACTGCTGGTTTGAGGATTAGTTTTTATACATTTTCCAAGATGACTACTCAATCAGAAATAAAAATCTCTTCACATATATTTCTATCACGTTGGTTTAGTTGATTTTTTAGTTGATATTTGCTGGGCCATGTTGTTTTGGATGCCTCTTAGCTTCAGAGTCACTGGGTAAAAGGAATCCAGAGGTTTGGAATTCATTTTTAGCAATTTCTGTCTATATATATCAAAGGTGTGCTAGAATGATTAAGGATGGTATGCTGAGAGCATCGCTTCAACTAACACAGAAAAGGGGCTTTTGCATATAGAAGCCCTACTTTATGAAGACAGGATTATCAGATTGGTATTATTGATAATTAGTAGGTTAAACACATCAGGATGATAATTGCTTATTCTTTCAGCGTATGGGTGTTTTTATTGGCAGATTCTTGTATTGATTATTTGAACCTGTTCTTAATTATGTACCCAGAGCGAGCCATGCTTGATTTAAGGTTCTTATGGGTGGTTGTATTGGTTACAGCTGTATCTGGTTCTGATTTTCTTTTTCAAAAGAGGGGAGCCTAAAGTTCTCGCATATTAATTCTAAATCTTGGAAGTTGCCAGGCCCAACATTCAGATTAATTACTGTTAAGGGTAGATCTTTTTAATGCTGCTGTTTGTTTTTGTTTTTTTTGAGACAGAGCCTCACTTGTTCACCCTTAGCTCATAGCAACCTCAAACTCTTGGGTTCAAGCTATCCTCTTGCCTCAGCCTCCCAAGTAGTTGGGATTACAGGTGCCTACCACAACACCCAGCTATTTTTTTAGAGATGGGGGGTCTTGCTCTTGCTCCGCTGGTCTCAAATTCATGAGCTCAGGCAATCCACCCGCCTCCACCTCCCAAGTGCTGGAATTAACAGGCATGAGCCACTGTGCCCAGCCTTTAATGCTGCTGTTTTGACCTAATACAATAGCAGTTGATCTTTTTTTGACCTTGTGATCTGTATTCCCTCAGTCCCTTTAGATCACTTAGTGTATTGGGTTGGAGAGATGAAAACAAAATTAAATGAGCTGCCCTTGTCTGATGTGAGGTGGGGCCCCCAAAATGTATACCTGGCAAATCAAATGGGTTGGAGATGATAGGAAGGTTGGAGTTTGAGTGAGGGAGGGATTGTCAGCAAACTGTGTTACCTATGCTAATTAGCCTGGAGTTCTGGTTCCTAAACATTGTTGCTTTGAAAAATATCTGGATAAGTGTGGTGCCTCATGACTATAATCCTAGCACTTTGGGAGACCCAGACAGGAGGTCACCTGAGGCCAGGAATAGAAGAGCAGCCTGAGTAATATAGTGAGTCCCTGTCTCTACAAAAACATTTAAAAATTAGCTGGATGTGGTTGTGCACACCTGTTGTCCCACATTTGGGAGGCTGAGACAAAAAAAATCACTTGAGACCAGGAATTCAAGTCTGCAGTAGCTACCATGATACCATTGCACTCTAGCCCAGACAAGAGAGCAAGATTCTATCTCAAAATAAATAAATATTAAAATAATCAGTATTCAGTGAATGAACATAATCAGCAGAAAAGCAGGTAATGTTTGAGGCTGATAGCATCTTTTCCATTTCTCTTCATTGGAGTCTAAGACAATCCAGTGCTATCATATAATTTTTATCTTTGATTTTTGAGACAGAGTCTCACTATGTTGTTGTGGCGTCACTGCTCACAGCAACCTCAAACTCTTGGGCTTACATGATTCTCTTGCCTCAGCCTCCCAAGTAGCTGGGACTACAGTGCCACCACAACACTCGGCTATTTTTTGTTATTGTTGTCATTGTTGTTTAGCAGGCCCTGGTCAGGTTCAAACCCACCAGCCCCGGTGCATGTGACTGGCACTCTGACCACTGAGCTATCGGTGCTGAACCCTATCATATAATTTGTAACACTAAAGAGAATTTTTAGTTTGTCTGGACCAGTGGTATGTAAAATGTTTGCTTTTCAGAGATTCTGTAAATCAGAATGTGTTTTCAAAATTTATAATGCTTTGAAGAATCATTACCAAAATGCATGGAACAGTGAAGAGACGACTAGTGCCCTTTTGAGCATTTTCGTGTTTTATATATTAAAGTTTTGCTTAATGTTTTATTTGGGGGAAAAGGTGTTTTTTAATCTGTGTATTAAAGAAAACATCATTTGCAATCACGAATTTGTTACTAGTTAAGGAAGCTGAGCCCCAGTGAAATTAAGTCTGTAGTCCCAGGTCCTTTGCAATTTCTAGGGGAGCTTTTACTGGCGCAACAAGTAAAACAAGGCATCTGTTTGGGAATAAATAATGTGATACTGATTAAGAAAAAAAGTGGGTGGTAATTCATTTGTATAGAAACAACCTTAGTTATAATTTTATTAATAATAATGTTGTAGCAAATAAAGCCCCAAATCTTACTAGCTTAACAGAAGGGTTAAAAACTGATATTCTTGATGAGTGGCTCTCAATTCAGGGAGTGATACACTGATGCAGCCATTGCCTTCCATCTTGTGACTGGTGTCTTTAACAGTTGGCTTCCAGGGTCCTAGAATAAGGGAAAGCCTTGAAGGTTTCTGTGGGTCATGTCTAGAAATGACACACATGGCTTCCATTCATTTGCTGGTCAGAGCTTAGTCACAGAATCACACTCAGTGCAAATGTAGGCCAGTTTGATGGCCAAGGAGAAGATGAAATGGGTTGGTGAATAGTTAGCCAGTCCTACCAGTAACAATGTCAATAGAAAGAGACTTGGACTTTGCTTTTCTTGGCTTCTGTTTTCTGAAGAGGTCAGAGTGGCTGATGGCTAAGATCCTTCCAATTCTAACTAGGTAGGCTTCCAAGGCAGATAGTTGTAACAGTACCACCTTTTGGGATTACACATAACACTATTCTATTCTGAATAGAAAAGCTGTTGGTCTTGGCTTGGCGCCTGTGGCTCAAGCAGCTAAGGCGCCAGCCACGTACACCTGAGCTGGCGGGTTCATATCCAGCCTGGGGCCGCCAAACAACAATGACAGCTGCAACCAAATAAATAAATAAATAAAATAATTTTTTAAAAAAAGAAAAGCTGTTGGTCTTTTTGAACTCAGGTAATATCTCTGATAATCACATTGTTGGGTAAATTCCTTTGAAGTTGTAACTTGATCCAGAATCCTCAAAATTTTAAAAATAGCTATCTTTTTTCCTTTTTGCCTTAGGGTAGGATAGGCCCTTTCATAGTTATATCAGGTAGGCTAACAATGTTACAACAGATAAACCTTAAGAACTCAATGGCTTTACATAATAGAAGTTTCTTTCTCATTCCCATGAAGTCCAAATGATGTTTGTGTTTATTATTTTTTTTTTTTTTTTTCTGAGACAGAGTCTATGTCGCCCTCAGTACAGTGCCATGGTGTCACAGCTCACAGCAACCTCCAACTCTTGGGCTTAAGCGATTCTCTTGCCTCAGCCTCCCAAGTAGCTGGGACTACAGAGGCCCATCACAATGCCTGGCTATTTTTTGTTGCAATTGTCATCATTGTTTAGCAGGCCCGGACCAGGTTCAAACCTACCTGCCTTGGTGTATGTGGCTGGCACCCTAACCCCTGAGCTATTGTGTTTTAAACATGAGAAAAAAGTAGGATCGTGTTTTAATGGAAAGAATTGGCCAGAGAAACATTTAAGACCTAGATTCAAGCCCATGCTCTGTTGTAACTTTCTGACCTTGAATAAATTTTCATTCTGGGTCTCAGTTTCTGTCAGTAAAATTAGGAGATTGAACTAGATGATTCCTTCAGTAAAACAAGGGGGTTGAACTAGATGATTCCTTCACTTTCTAAATGTCCATTTGTTTGTACACAGTATGAGATCTCTATTAGAAAATTCTTAGGGGCAAATTCTCACATGATGTGGTAGGTTGTGTTTGGTAGCTTTGTAATGCTGCTTTCTTTGCACATATAACATATTTATCCTTTTGTGGGTCCCAAGGCAGCTTCTCCTCTCACCCAAATTTACTCTTCTGTATGATAGTAGAGAAAGGTTGAAGTGCTTGGTGCCAAACAAAATTTATTTTCCATTCCAGTCATGACACATAAGGTACTTTCCCTGCACTCAACTGACAGTGTAGGGATTAAAGAGATGTTTATGTGCTTTTCCTGTTTAAATTATATATCATAGTACTAAGGCTTTACGAGGTTGACATTCTTCAGTTCTCTGCAAATAAGTCACATTCCAAATTAATTATTAGTGCTGCATGTTTGTCATTTGCAGAACTGCAAGAATTCCCTCTACACACACCTCTTGTATCAGTTGCTTGGTTACAGCTTTTCATATTGTCCAAGTCTAGTGATGTTGCTATGGATACCAGTTGTTCCTCCTATGACATTGTCTGGTCAAGCTGAGTATAGGCAAAATGTAACTATGATATCAGAAGTGTTGTAGCAGGTCTTTTCCTTTACGTTAAGAATAAAATCTAAGTAAGAGATAGCAATTCCATGTGTTCTAATATTATACCACATATAAATTAAAATAGCTGAATCCTCAACACAATCCATTACTTAGGATCTTTATTCCATTATTCTACAGAAGTGAAACTAACAGATTATAAAATATAAATTTGAGACCTGTACTGTGTCCAGCCCGGGTTACACACAAACCAGCATCCTCCTATAGAGAGGGTGGAAACAGACTATAATCAATATCCTTGTCCCTCAAAGGTAGGGACTTTTGGGGATGAGTTTTTTATCAAACTCTTAATTTACCTGACACCTGTGGTCTAAATTTTACTGTCGTTTAATGTCACAGTTGTGTGTGTTTTCCTGCTAGGTTTTGGGCAAGATAAATGCAGGGACTATGTTTTTAACTTGTTTTTATCCCCAGTAACACTTAGTGCCACATATATGGCAGGGATCCAGAAAAGCTTATTGATTGGTTCTGAAGACTGAAAGAGTAGGTAATTACTGGTTTGATTTTAAATTTCTAGCATACTGGCTCAGCACCTGTTACTCAGTGGTTAGGGCACCGGCCACATACATGGGGCCGTTCTGCTAAATAGCCCATCCTGGGCTGCTAAACAACAATGACAACTACAACAAAAAAATAGCCAGACATTGTCACGGGCACCTGTAGTCCTAGCTACTAGGGAGACTGAGGCAAGAGAATCACCTAAAGCCCAAGAGTTTGAGGTTGCTGTGAGCTATGGCACTCTCCCGAGGGCGACATAGTGAGACTTTGTCTTAAAAACAGTAAATAAATAAAAATAAATTTCTAGCATAATATTTTAAAATGGTGAGAGAACACTTTCATATTATAGTTGTTGCAGGGCAAAGTTAACACATGTTACTTAGGCCTTGCCTAGTTTTGACCCTTTGATCTCGTAGCTAGCTAAGGCCCTAAAGAGGATGTGACTCACGTATGGCCACAGAGTCAATAAAGTTGTGGCTTATGTAAATGCGTATTATAAAACATTGTTGTGAAAAATAGGGTTTAAAAATCTTTGCAATGAAAATAATTCTGTTTGTTCTTAAATGATAGTGTTTTGTTTTATAGAAGTGTTTACTTAAAAAGCTAACAAATATATTGTATTCTTTTGGGGGGGAAGAACAGAGTCTCACTTTGTCACACTTGGTAGAATGCAGTGGCATCACAGCTCTGAGCAATCTCCAATTCCTGGGCTCAAGCGAGTCTCTTTCCTCCGCCTCCCAAGTAGCTGGGACTACAGGTGCCCGCCACAACGCCAGAGCTTGAAGCCCTGTCTCAAAAAAAGAAAAGAAAAGAAAAAACCCAAAATGAATGGAAATGTGTCCTCTGAAACAGCCTGTAAAGATGTTAGTGACTTTAACTGACAGTGGGAAAGACAAATCCCATGAAAATCAGAAACAAAATGATAAAGCTTAAGTCCTCAAAAGAGGAATTATAATTTAAGATGAACTTCTCCTTCCTCTCAGGAGCAGAGAATTGAAGAGTCTGCCCCCTCCTTTCCCTTCTCACTGCCATTTCTCTTGGTGAAACTTTTTCTTAACTTCATGCAGTATCCCAGAACACATCTCCCTGCCATTAAGTTCTGCGCCCTCCATTTTTTCCCATTGTCAGTTACCTTCCTCCTTGGAAGGGCACTCATATCCTTTAGGGGACCTCCTTTGCCTGACTAATAGTTAAGAATGTGCTTGGCATTCAAAACCTGGTACCATCTGACCCTAGTATACATTCCCAGCCATTGCCCTCCTTTTGTGCCTTATTCTTCAACCAAATTAGCCTGTTTCCTGAGAAAGCCTGTGCTTTCCCACCTCATACTGTTCCCTCCCTTTGTCACTTGTTGGAATTTCCCCAGTCTGGAAATTCCCTCAGTTGCTACTTGTTTCTTGACACCTTTGCTGTTGTTTTTTTTTTTGAGACAAGAGACTCACTCTGTTGCTCAGGATAGAGTGCCATGGCGTCAGCCTAGCATACAGTAACTTCAAACTCTTGGGCTCAATAAATCTCCTGCCTTAGCCTCCTGAGTAGCTGGGACTAAAGGCCCCCACCACAATACCTGGCTAATTTTTCTATTCTTAGTAGAGACGGTGACTCACTCTTGCTTAGACTGAACTACTGAGCTCAAGAGTTCCTCCAACCTCAGCTTCCCAGAGTACTAAGATTGCAGGCATGTAAGTGAGCCACTGCCCCATGAGCCTTTTTCCCACCAGTTTTGTTCTCTTTCACTGACCACCTAGAGCATATTAGTGCCTTTTTTTTGTCATTTACATTCTGCCATCTCCTATGGTTAAGTCATGTACATGACTATTGAGTCACGTACTGAATGCTCAGGGCTTTCCCCACAGAGGGCTAAGTACCTTGTCTGAAAGCTTAGTATGTATTAGAACTAAATTAACAAGTTAACTAGGCATATATTATTTAGTTCTGTGATATAACCATTTATTAAAAGGTTTAACCCATTCAGGAATATTTTGCTCACCTTAACATACACTCTTGCTGAATTCCTTCACCACTGTCTAGATTACTGGTTTTCAGTCTTACAATATAAAGATCACCTTCCTCTTTTACAACCTAATCTACTGACCTATAACATTTTGAAACAGTCTTATTGAAGTATAACGCACAGTTTATAAAATTCATCCATTTGTAAATGTATAAATTCACTTATTTATAGCATTGTACAGAGTTGTACAACCATCATCATAAAACATTTCTATTACTCCAAAAAGTTCCTTCTATAAGTTAGTCCTCTCTCTACTTATCCTCAGGCAACACTGATTTGCTTTCTATATGTATTAAATTTCTTTTTCTGATATTTCATATAAATAGAATCAGACAATATGCAGTTTTTGTGTCTGCTTTTTTTTTTTGAGATAGTCTCATTGTGTTGCCCTTGGTATAATGATAGCTCACAGCAAACTCAGACTCTTGGGCTCAAGTCATTCTCTTGACTTAGCCTCCCAAGTAGCTCAGACTACAAGTGCCTACCACATGCCTGGCTGTTTTTAGAGATGGGGGTCTCACTCTTGCTCAGACTGGACTCAAACTCATGAGCTCAGGTGATCTGCCTACCTTGGCTTTCCAGAGTGCTAGAATTATAGGCATGTGCCACTGTGCCTATCCTTGTTTCTATACTTTCACTAACATAATGTTTGTTTTGTTTTTGGAGATAAAGTCTCTGTTGCCCTCAGGAGAGTGCCGTGACATCATAGCTCACAGCAACCTCAAACTCTTGGGCTCAAGCGATTCTCTTGCTTAGCCTCCCAAGTAGTTGGGACTACAGGCGCCTGCCACTACACCTGGCTATTTTTATTGCAGTTTGGCTGGGGCCGGGTTTGAACCTGCCACCCTCAGTATATGGGGCCAGTGCCTACTCACTGAGCCAGGGGCACTGCCCACACCTGGCTATTTTTAGAGACCAAGGTCTTACTCTGATCTCAAACCTGTGATCTCAGGCGTGAGCACCGGTCTAGTTCCCAGTCTAGCATAAGGTTTTTGAGGTTCATTTATGTTTAGCATATAATAATTCCTTTTTTTGCTGAAAGGTATTCCATTGTATGGATGTACTGCATTTTCTGTTAACCAGTTGATGGAGATCGAATTGTTTCCAGTTTTCTTTCCACTGTTACACACAGTGCTGTTACCAACATTCAGGTGGACACATGTTTTCATTTCTTTTGGTTAAATACCTAGGAATGGAAGTGCCTACGAATGGAATACATCTAGGAATGGTGTAACTTTTTTAGAAACTTACCAAACTAAAACAACAACAACAACAAAACTTGTCAAACTGATTTTTTTTTTTAAATAATAAATAATTCTTTAATATTGTTTAATATACATTGAGTATTTAAATTTTTCCAATTACCTCGTTTTTTTGTTTGTTCATATTTGGATCCAAATAAGGAGCACATTACAGTTGGTTAACAATGGTTTTTCTTTCTTTGGACTTTCTGAATTGAAGTCAAATTTACATAATGTAAAATTAATCGTTTAAAAGTGAATAACTCAATGGCATTTAACACATTCACAGGGCTGAGCAGCCTCCACCTACTGACGTTTTAGTTTTTGAGACAGAACCTTACTCTGCCCCTCTGGGTAGAGTGCTGTGGTGTCATAGCTCACAGCAACCT
>CAUYON010207052.1:0-11404 GCA_963573935.1 Arctocebus calabarensis | reverse complement strand
AAAGGCTCTCAAGAATTTTATTATAAAACAGGACAATGACAAAATATAAGATTACATATTAATATTTACATTATTTTGAAAATACATTACAGCTTTAATTTATTTACAGAAATATCTTGTCTTTTCTTCTTTTTCTTTTCTGTTTTCTTTGCATGATTGATTTGCATTTTTACTTGATCTTGTAATTTAGAAAAGAATGCTTGAGATGACTTTAAGGCCTTGTCTTTACCTTCATCCTACAATTAAAAACAATACATGCTCACGCTATAAAAATCTGCTTATAAGTGAAAAGCCAAAAATATATGACAACAATGTATAAAAACATAAATATGAAAAGGAATAGAATTACAGAAAACTGTATCAGTTAGCATAGACACATTCTGTACCTTCTATACTGCTTCAATGCTCTTATCATTTAACAAAGAAGGAAGTGTAAGAAAAACCGCTGCCAGGACCCAAGTTATTGTCAGGCCCTACGTGAAAACTCAGGAGTGTTTAAGGCTGCAATCCCAGCAGTGAGCCTCTCACCTCCACAGGTGGGCTGCCAGCTGCCCCAACATTACAGTCCAGCAGATAACCCAACGCCTGCCATCCCCCAGACCCCCTTCAGCAGTTCTCCTTCCCTCATCCTTACCTTCATTAAAGAAGCTTTGCCAGTTCGGGTCAACTGTTTTATCTTCTCTAGAGCTACAGCTTTGGTGTATTTCCCTGCTTGTTCTGGGTTGCTCTTTTCAAGCAGTTTTTTCCGCTTCTCCCTTTCCTTTATTTTCATATGCTTTTGGTATTTCTTTTTCCTCCGTTCTCGTTTCTTGTCTGTAGCTGTTTTCTCAGCAGCTGTTTTTGTATCGCCAGCTTTATTTTTCTCCTATTAAAAAAACAGTCACCAACAGACTACTGTTAACTCAGAAAACTGGAATAGAAGAAAGGGCACTGCAGGCAGCCAGTGGGCTGCAGCCTATAGTGAAGCGAGCGAGGAAGCAGATAGCAATTCCCACCTGTGTTCCAAAGAGCTGCAGTAACGCACCTCTCTACAATCTGGAATGCTTTTTGACAGCACAGACTTGCAGTGTAGAAAGCTGGGTCCTCAAGCTGACAGCACCACAGAAGCCCACCACAGAATTCAGACTACAGCGTGGTCTTCAGGGACATGCCAGAGACCAAGGAACACAGGGAAAGAAGGGGACACTGCTCCAGTGAGAGTCAATTTTCTCTCTTTTCTCCTTCGCTGCCAAGTACCCTGCCAGGGCAGTCTCTTGCTCTGAGAGGGCAGAGACTCTGACATCAGGGTGGATGCAGATGTAGCAAAGCAAGGTGAGGAGGAAAAAATAGCGCCCTGCTCTGTACCAGCCAGCAGGCCTCGGCCTGGCAGAAACCACTATTACTGCAAAAAGCATGAGCTTCAGTGTTCATGAGGCAGGGAACTGAATGCATCTGATATAACCAACTTCTTCCAGTATCCTAATGCTCTATTCTAGATCCCTCTTTTTTTTTTCCCTAAGACAGAATCTTGCTTTGTCACTCCAGTTAGAGTACAACAGTGTCGTCATAGCTCGCTGCAACCTCAAAGCCTGGGATCAAGCAATACTCCTGCCATAGCTTTCCAAGTAGCTGGGACTATAGGCACCCACCACAACATCTGGTGAGTTTTTCTATTTTTCGTTTTCTATTTTTTTTTTGAGACAGAGCCTCAAGCTGTCACCCTGGATAGAGTGCTGTGGCATCACAGCTCACAGCAACCTCCAATTCCTGGGCTCAAGCTAGTCTCCTGCCTCCGCCTCCCAAATAGCTGGGACTACAGGCGCCTGCCACAACGCCCGGCCATTTTTTGGTCGCAGCTGTCATTGTTGTTTGGTGGGCCCAGGCTGGATTTGAACCCGCCAGCTCAGGTGTACGTGGCTGGCGCCTTAGCCGCTTGAGCCATTGGCGCCGAGCCTAGTTTTCTATTTTTTGCTCAGGTTGTTCTTGAACTCCTGAGCTCCAGCAATCCTCCTGCCTCAGCCTCCCAGAATATTAGGATTACAGGCATAAGCCACCATGCCTGGCCTCTAAATTCTGTTATTCACAAGCATTACATAGATAAAATTGGGGGGAACATGCTGATATTAGATATTGCCAGCATATATGAAATAGAAGCAATTCATTTTAAACCTAACATCACTACTACTATTCAGACTGAATTATAACAAGATACTGACATTGAATGTTTAAAAACTGTTCTTCTAGTTCTCAAACCCATACCTCGTAATAACAGCTAATTATAATCAACTAACTTGTGAACACACACCTACTGTCTCAGCACTGGCTTCTTACCTTGATCTCCTCTGGGGCCAACAGAGTCGCATCACTAACACTCACTGGGGCCACTTCCTCCACGGTGATGGCTGGCAGATTTGACACAACCTTAATCTCTGGTACGGGCTGGAAAAGAGACCATACATTTGATGAGAAATCAGAAGTGGTCCTAACATAAAATGTTTTAATTCTGAACATATTAATTTAAAGTATAACGTATAAAATACTTTATGTTGCTTATTTACAAGTTTAGATGTGTCGACAGCCATAGTCTTAGGCTGACTAAAATGACAGCAGTGCTGAGGGACAGCACAGGTGTTTCCAGAATCTCACCTCTTCTGTCTCAAAATTATTCCCAAAGCATTTATTTCTACACCTTCTCATAACATATCTCTCATCTTCAAACACCAATTCTTTCGTCTCTTCCTGTACTACTCCCATTTGCCACGTGGGTGCCTGCTCTTGAGCAACCCCGTCTACTGCTGATTATTAGGAACACTGTGTTCATTCTTCAATTTAGAAAGAAACATGGAGAAAATAGAGACTGTCCAAGAAAAAACAAAAAAATGATGGCTACTGATAGGGAAATGCTACCTATAGAGATGAGGTATAAAACACCAACCTGAATGTGAAAAAGTAGTAACAAGAGGAACCTGTACCAGCAATTCCACATTTCCTCAGAGGAAAAAAGTAAGAAAGGCTTTGAAATTGGGGCACATAGACACAAACACATTCACTCCTTCACTTCCCAAGACTCCAAGCACTGCCTGAGGGCTTCCCCCATGTTGGGCCACGGCCTAGAGCAACTGGAAGTAATGCAAAAGTGTGTATGTCCCGTGCCACTTGAGGACAAGTAGGGAGCAAGGAACAAGCAGCCAAGAACCACGTGCCATGGTGCTCCGTGGGAAAGAGGCCGGGCCAGTGACACATTCAGGGAGGATGGAAGGGCCTCCTAAAGGGCCAAGAGAGTCTGTGAGGAGTGAGGAGGCATCTACCTTGAACACTACGGAACCGGCCATATGCAGCCTTTTGGGCCTGAGAAAGAACCCAGCAAGGTATGAGAAAGAGACCAGCTGACTGAAGGCACCAGCAGTCATTGTGGCTGGGAGAAGCAAGCCAGGGAAATAAAGGGGCAGGAACAGCCGGATCCCACAGAGCCTGGCGGGGCCCCAGCAGGGCTCATGCCCTTCACATCAGTGAGACCTTTTCACAGGAAGAACTGCTGGCCAAAAGGGGCTGAGAAATCCACTCATCTCTTCATCTGCTTATACCTGCTAGGCACTTGGGAATAAAAGACGGTTCCTGTCATCAAAACTTACTCTTAAGTAATTACAACTTGTTTAGAAACACACATTCACAGTCTGGGTGCAGTGGCTCACATCTGTAACCCCAGCACTTTGGGAGGCTGAGGTGGGAGGATCGCTTGGGCCAGCCTGGACAAGAGAATGAGATTCCCATCTCCTACAAAAAATGCCTCTGCATGGCCTGGGCAACAGAGCAAGACCCCGTCTACAGAACAGAATAGCAACCAGCGGAGAGAAGCTTACTGTTTAAGAAAACAAATACTGGAAAAATCACCTACCCATCATCTAATCAAAAAGTATTCTGGAGACCACTTCTGCACAGATGAAATGTGAAGCAACCTGCCTAAATCATAAAGCTAGTTAGGAGCAAAGTTAGACTCAGGATCTGACTTCTAGACTAGTCCTCAAATCCTGACATTCAATTTCAGACACCACCACAGACACCAAATGGCAGAAAGTGAGCAAGTACTAGAAGGACAGCATGAGCATGTTTTACGGGTCCGCGGAAGGTGTGGAGGAGACGCGGCTCCGTGGAGCCTGAGCTGCTGAGTGGCAGCAACAGAGGGAAAAGCATTGGGGACTACAGGCCTAGCAAAGGGACCATATGCAATGGAGAAAGCACGGGGGAGTTAGTTCTTAATTTCTGATCTCCTAAATCTCGGTTTCCTCCCCTGTAAAATGGACCGAGTAACACCTGCCTCAGAGTTCTGTGCATGAAGACTGAATATATGAAAAGGACCTAGTAAGGCATACAGTGGGTAGTCAATAAATGCCAGGTACAGAGACCCACATGTCTCCAACAGAGGACTAAGGAGGAAAGGGAAGGAGTCTCTGTGGCTAAGGGGCTACTAGGGCCCAGTGGAGACCTGGGTCAGCAAGGGGGGGCATAGTTGTCATGGGACCAGAGTGAGCCTTCCTCAGGGAGACACTGCCTATAATTTATAGGAAATTCCAGCAGGTTTGCACCCTAATAACAAATAAAGATCTAGTTTTATAAGTGACTACTACACACTTACCGGTTTAGGGATGAAGTGGAAGTTTGAGAGGGCATCCAATTTTAAGAAAAGGGAATCCATCATCTTCTGAATTTCTACATGCTCTGGATTTTCTTCTTCTTCTGTTTTTTGCTTAGGAAGTAAGTTCAACAACATCAAACCATAACAGCTTAATATATATTACAGGACAAAACACTAAAAGTCAATGAAGATATTCCCAATTTCTTTTCACCAAGGCTTCAGCCACAAAGAAACATTTCAAAGGCAAAATGCTATCAGTACCATGATCACACTAGTACCTACCAAAGAAAAGATGGGCTTTGCATTTTAGGAGCTACAGCAACCATATGCCTAACATTTAGAATTTATAATTTTATTCCCTTGGTATTTGCCTCTGTTAAGAACTAACCAGTTGTTCCCACTAAGATGGGTGTAACAAGAAAAAACAAAAAGGGAAAACAGCAAGTAATGAAAAGCAAGGGTGCCAATATGGAGAGACTGGAGCCCTTCTGCATTGCTGGTGGGAATGTGAAACCATGCAGCCACCTTGACAACTGCTCGGCTGGTCCTCAAAAAGTTGAACAGAGAGGGCGGTGCCGGTGGCTCAAAGGAGTAGGGCGTTGGCTCCATATACCGGAGGTGGTGGGTTTAAACCTGGCACCAGCCAAAAACTGCAAAAATAAATTAAACAGACAATGATCATTATGACCCAGCAATTCCAGTCCTAGACATATACCCAAGAGAATTGAAAACAGGTACACAGGCCAGGTGTGGTGGCTCACGCCTGTAATCCCAGCACTTGGAAGGCCAAGTGGGAGGATCACTTGAGCTCAGGAATTCAAGACCAGCCTGAGCAAGAGCAAAAGCAAGACCCTGTCTCTACTAAAAATAGAGAAATTAGCCGGCACCTATAGTCCCAACTACCACAGCACTCTAGCATGAGCAACAGAGTTGAGACTCTGTCTCAAAAAATAAAACAAAACAAAAAAACCCCACTACATACTCAAGTACACGTATGCAGCATTATTCACAACAGCCAAAAGACAGGAAATCGCTCAAATGCCTATTAATGAATAAATGTGGTATATACATGCAGTGAAATACTGTCCAACCATTAAAAAGAAATAAAATACTGATGCATGTCACAATCTTAAAAACATGCTGCGTGGAAGTTAAGACACTAAAGGTCACATGTTAGGCCAGGCACAGGGGCTCACACCTGTAATCCCAGCACTTTGGGAGGTTGAGGTCCCAAAGGCGGATCACTTGAGGTTTAAAAACAGCCTGAGCAATATAGCCGGCCCCCATCTCTCCAAAAACTTTAAAAAATGCACTGAGCACAGGAGAGCCTGCCTATACTCCCACCTACGCAGAAGGCTGAGGCAGAAGGGTCACTTGAGCCAGGAGTTTGAGGCTTCCCCCACTCACACCTGAGCAACAAAGTGAGACTCTCTCAAAAAAAAGAAGACAACAACAGGCCATATATTGTATAATTCCATTTACATGAATTATCCAGACTAAGCAAATCCACAGAACAAATGCACCATGCAGATTGGTGACTGTCAGGGGCTGAGCCAATGGAGTGATGGGGAACTGCTTAATGCATATGGGGTTTTATTCTGGGATGGTGAAGTGTTTTAGAACTAGAGGCAGTGGTTGCACAACACTGCTCGAAATAAATCCTCCTGATTGTTCATTTAAAAATAGTTAATTTTATGTCATGTTAATCTCATGCCAACAAGAAATTAAAAAAAAAAGAAAGAAAGAAATATCACTAAAGAGTTAATATAGCTGTCATAAAATCCCAAATATTCACCTAGATTCTAAGGACTCTTACACACGTCCTCTTACTTCATTCTAAGTAATAGTATCTGTGAAATCAATAATCATTTCTCTGACCCACATTACACGCACAACTGTGAGTGAGGGTTCTGTCATGGGCTATCTGTCTACCATCATCTTGCTTACAGAATTAGTCTAGCTAATTAATACCCCAGAGCCCAAATCTGTATACAAAACTTCTGACCTGGTTGTTGCCTTGTGAAGAAGATGTAAACTAATGTTTACAGACCTAGCACCAGCTGTGGCATCACGTATTTATATTTTAACTCTCATGGTTGCCAAATATTTGTCCTATAAAATAGCCAGGAGTTCAACAGATATAAAATGAAGTTGGGCACATCGACCTTGGGTTTCAAGGCAGCCAAGAAGAAAAATTTTACTTCAAATCTTTTCAGTTCTTCAACTTCACAGTGACCTCCAGTCACTGACTACTGTTGCTGTGTCAGTAGCATTCATTAACAAAATCTGACGGGAATCTTAAATGGCTTTCACATAATAAAAATGTCATCTCATCCCTAAGCACATACTGACCAAATTCTCAATAAATCAAATGTGAAAGAGGAATTCAATTATCATATTGGAATATAATATTGTTGGGAATATGACCTCATCCTCATGGTTAACCAGAGATTTCTTTTAGAATTTAAGTATAAGAAAACACAGATGTCAAAATCAAAATGAATCCATAATCATATAAAACATGTCAGGAATGTAAAAATACCAATAAGGAATGATTTTTAAATTGTAGCACTACCATGATAATTGCTGGGAAGTTAGTAACTAGTTGCAGCCTCCCAATCCCTCACACTCAGTGGGATTATTACCATATAAACTCCGGTTCCCAGCATGTTCTCAGTCAATGAAGTGACAAAGACCTCGAGATTTGTTTCATGACTTCAACAGTCAAGAAACGAAAAAAGAACAAAAAGGCCTCGTTCTCTACTTCTATTTCTTTAGTTAGAATGGTTTCGCCGTTGAGGCTTCCTTACCTGGTTGAGTTTGATGTATTCCTGCTCATAAATTTCAGCAAGGCTCAATTTACTCTTCTCGTGGTCTAAGGTTAGACGCTTTTTATACTCATACGCATCCTCTTTAGGTTTTTCTTTACGCATGACATCATCCCAAGCCTGAAATATAAAGGGCAGGCAGCACATAAGTTAACAAAGTCTATACCTTATGTTAGCTTCACTTCAGAATCTTCCTCTGGAACATTAATATTTATTACTTCAGAGTAAGCAAATAACAGCAAAAAAATTATTTTGAACCTCTGAAATGAGTATTCAAGTCACAAAGAATAAGTGAAAAGCAAAGAGGGCATTATTCAAATATCCTTTTCTGGTTTTGTTGTTATCGAGTTCTTCTCCTAGTTGTCAACTTTAAGTCTACATTTTCCCACCATAGTTTAAACAAAGTCAAGCCTTAAGTTTACCTTGTTTCATTTCAAATTTTAAGACATTCTGCTGCTAACACCCAAGCTACAAAGGTTTCCTATTTGAGACACAGAAGTGTGAAAAAATATTACACGTTACAAAGCCATCTTTTACTATTCATGCCATATACCTATATTTTACCTTAAGTTTATGAAATCAAATCCATTCCTCAGAAAAACTGCTGAGTTTTCAACATCTAAAAGGATATACCGTTGAGAAATATTTTTAAAACTGCAGCACTCCCATATTGCTATGTTTTTATATTTATTTATTTATTTATTTTTGAGACAGAGTCTCACTTTGTCGCCCTTGGTAGAGCGCCGTGCCATCACAGCTCACAGCAACCTCAAACTCTTGGGCTCAGACTCCCAAGCAGCTGGACTACAGGCGCCCACCACACACCTGGCTATTTTTAGTAACAGGATCTCGCTCTTGCTCAGGCTGGTCTTGAACCTGTGAGCTCAGGAAATCCACCTGCCTCGGCCTCCCAGAGTGCTAGGATTATAGGCAAGAGCCACTGTGCCCAGCCTATATTGCTATGGTTTAAATGTCCCCTCACCCCTAAACTCATGTTGAAATTTATTCCCCATCCATTTTAAGAGGTGGGGCCTCTGCAAGGTAACTGAAATCCTGGGATCTGCCCTCATGAACGGATTGGGCTACTAATGGATTAAAACGTCATCACAAGAGGGAAACTGATGGCTTTTTAGGAAGAGAAACAAACCCAAGCTAGCACACTCAGACCCCTCTCTGTGTGATTCTTACACTGCCTCAGGACTTTGCAGGGAGGCCTCACCAGCAAGAAGGCCTCACCAGATGTGGCCCCTCAATGCTGGACTTCTCAGCTTCCATAATGGTACTCCTTTTCTTTATAAATCCCCCGGTTTCAGACACTAACTGATAATCAACAGAAAACAGACTAGGACACACATACGATGTGACACGCCACACAAGACACTGTGCCTAAAATCAACGGCTCCACATGCGACCATGGCAAGTCAGTCACCAACTTCACCCCATACCACCCACAGGCTTGTGTGACACCGAGGTGGGGGATACAGAGAATGGCTTCTGGCTCTCTCTCCCCTCCAGCACGAGACCCATCTTTCCTAGTACTAGTGAAGAGAAGCACCTCACACAACAAAACGTGGACATGAAGTGAAAATAAAGACAGCAGTAATCTACTCCCAAAATAATCTCCTATCATTTCTAAAATTTAAATTATGTTGAATGTATTTCTTTTTTTTTTTTTTTTTTTTTTTTGACAGAACCTCAAGCTGTCACCTTGGATAGAGTACCGTGGCATCACAGCTCACAGCAACCCCCAATTCCTGGGCTCAAGCGAGTCTCCTGCCTCTGCCTCCCAAGTAGCTGGGACTACAGGTGCCCGCCACAATGCCTGGCCATTTTTTGGTTGCAGTCATCATTGTTGTTTGGCAGGCCGGAGCTGGATTCGAACCTGCCAGCTCAGGTGTACACGGCTGGCGCCTTAGCCTGTTGAGCCACAGGCGCAGAGCCAAGTTAAATGTATTTCTTACCTGATCTCTTATCCTCTGTTTAATGATATCTTCTAGCTGAAGGGTGGTTTCCTCCGTAATCACAGGTGCTAAAGGAATACAACAAGTATTCATTAGGGTGATACACACTAGACGGCTGATTCTCAGACTGCGGTCCTCGGGCCTGCAGCGCCAGCAATACGTGCTCTGGGAACTTGTGCACCAACCTACTAAATCAGACCGTGGGGAAGGGGGACAGCTATCTGTATTTTTAAAACCTTTCTGATGCTCCTTCAGGTTTGACAACTATAAAACTAGAATAAATATGGCAGTAAGTGCTGATATTTTTATTCCATATACCTGGGGTCAGTTCCCCTCTTTTCCATTCTCCCTTCCACAGAAATAGAATGAAAACTCATTTTGACTTAATGTACAAGAAAGAGTTCAGTGAGATGACCAGAGTTTCAGGCTGGAGTCCACAACTTAACCAGTGGACAGAGACAGCATGCAAGCTTTGAAGATAGATCAATACAAGAAATTTGATTACGGATTATACATCAGGCTTCATTAAGGTATCAGAGCTAAATTTTTTGGGCAGATTAATTTTTTGCATATGGTGGTCATACGGGAGATTGTATTAGTTTTAGACAAATCACGCAAAAGTATATAAAAGTAAAGTGTCATGATATTGGTAACTTACTATGAAATTTTATTCAGCAGAAAAAAGGGCACATAAACAGGGCGGTGCTTGTGGCTCGGTGGGTAGGACGTTGGCCCCATATAGGAAGAGTGGTGGGTTCAAACTCAGCCCCAGCCAAACTGCAACAAAAAAATAGCCGGGCATTCTGGAGGGCTCCTGTAGTCCCAGCTACTCAGAAGGCTGAGGCAAGAGAATTGCCTAAGCCCAGGAGTTGGAGGTTGCTGTGAGCTGTGATGCCACAGCACTCTCGAGGGCAATAATATGAGACTCTGTCTCTAAAAAAAAAAAAAGGCACATAAACCACCACAAATGTGGTAAGTATGTCAACAACAGGTGAGCCCAGATGACTGGCACATAGGTGATCACTGTACTATTTTTTAACCTCTCTGTATGTTCACTAGTTTTTGAACAAAAGGTTGAGAAAAAAAAGGACATCGCCCCATATCTTTCTGTGAAATGGAAACATGTGGCACCCTACCCAGGCGGATGGCGTGGTCAAAGTGGAGGGTCTCCTCCAAGAGGCTGTTTTCTGGGCGCTTCTGTGCTGTCACCTCCCCTTGAAGCTGCCAAGGCTTTTTTTCCAACAACTCTTTTTCTAAAGATGCAATTTTTTCATTCATCTAAGAAAGAGACCAAAGAGCATACATTTAGGGAATAAAATTAGACTTAATACTTGTATAAAAGCAATGACACTTTAAAAAAGTGAGAAAGCAAGAAATGTACCGTTCCTCAATACAAATGTTTTGTTCTCACCAGCTTTTGATCATGCCAGTGATTTCCTGCTCCGTGGCTGAGGTGGGTGAGCTGCAGGTGATCTTTTTCCCTACTGATCTGAATTGCCAGATTTATAAAACACTAAATTCCCCCAGAAGCACTTGGATTTACTTCTGGACTCTTCTTTTTCTTTCCTTTTTAAAGAGACAGGGTGTTCTCTCTCTGTCCCCCACACAGCAGTGCAGTGGTATGATCATAGCTCACTGAGACCTCGAACTCCTGGCTTCAGGTGATCCTCCTGCCTCAGCCTCCCAACTAGCTGGGACTTACAGGTGTATGCCACCACACTGGCTCTGTTCAAATAGTTTATCCATTCACAAGCTACTATCAAATTTTAATTATTACAGCATCTTGACGTTTGGATTTTGATTAGAGTACTAGTTCCTGATGCAGTCTGACCTTTTTTACTCCACACTCTACCCCTAATTTGCTCTAACTTGTAAAAGACAACAATTGTGACATTAGTGTATACCAGGGGTCCTCAAACTTTTTAAACAGGGGGCCAGTTCACTGTCCCTCAGACCGTTTGAGGGCCGGACTATAGTTTAAAAAAAAAACTATAAACAAATTC
>CAUYON010207048.1:0-17537 GCA_963573935.1 Arctocebus calabarensis | reverse complement strand
CTGACGCATCAGGGTCCCTCAGCCGCTAGGGGGAAGGACCCCGTTTGGCTGTTACATGCTGGTTTTAAACCCGAAAACCGCAAGGGGAGGGGAAGGGTGGGGTGAGTGGTGTGTTGCTCGTGGATTGGCTGGTTTGAAAGTCTGGCAGTCAGCCGATTGCACGGGCACGGGAACAGGGAACGCGGGGTGGGGGTTGGAACGGGACTGGGGCTTGGGTAACCAGGATAAGGAGGGTGTGGGCTTGACCCACGTATGGGAAAACAGGATACGGTTGGGCTGGTTGGGTAACTTCAGGGTGGGGGTGCCTGGAGCGCTCTTGGAAAGTCCCTGCTCACCGATTTCTGGGAGACTGGGGTTTTCACTCTGAGGCCAGTTGGGGAGCAGAAGCAGAAAATTACTTAATTTTAAGCAAAGGAGCAACAAGGTGAATGTTATGTTTTAGAAAGTTCATTAAGCATATTGGGAAATGGCAATTTGTAGAGAAAATTGAAAAGAGTAAGCCTGGGATACAGCAAATGAGTTACACTGTTGTTTTTACCTAAATGTAGTTGTTATACCTGACAGTGATTGATTCTGCTTATGTTTACCTTGAATATAGAAACTTCCCCGTGATCTTCATAGTATTTAAATAAATATCAGCAAATATTTTACATTTGAACCTTAATACCCATCTGCTACCTAACATTTCCTAGCAGAACATAAGTCATTCTTTAGATATACACTTATTGAATATTCTTCTACCTACCATGTGCCAAGCATTTTTCTAAGAACTAATAGTATGGCAAAAAAAAAGGCAAGCATAACACAGTAAAATTTTATCATGAGACATCTAGTTATCTTGATATTTTTCCTTACTTAATTCTCACTTATCATTTTCTGTTACATATTTTCATCTTTCCTTGATGATGTTTTTCTCCTCTGGGCATCTTATTGAGCCACATTTATCAGTAAACATAATGATCATTCTTACCTTCTCTAGTTTCAGGACAAACTCAGCCTTTTTTTAGAACTTACAAAATTCAGTGGTCATAAAGAAGAACTAGTTGCCTCCTTCCAGATTTCACTGCATCCATCACCAATTAACTCACTTTAAAATTCAGAAATTCAATATCCCGGTCCTTTAATTTCATCAGTCTTCTCCTATGGTTTTCAGTATCATAGAAAAGTTTTGGTAACAAGTATCTGAATCATCAGTTTATTACAAAGAAAGCTGTTGTTTTGATGGACATATACAACTTTCTCCCCATTCTTTCTCTTTGTCTATGCCTTTTTCCTTTAAAGCAAATCCTCACTTTATTTGACAAATCTCAACGTACTATTTTGCCTTTATATTGACTGGCAATGAATTGCCTTCTCTCGCAGAACATTTTAACCTCACACTGCACTGTTTCTTACATGTAAAAGCTTTATCCTCAGAGCTCTCTTATTTATGCACTTTGGGGAATTACTTTATATTGTGACTCAGAGTGAACCTAAAAGCATCTTTTAGATGCAGAAGGTGCCATTATGGAACTACCCTGCACAACACTTACCTCTAACCCTTCCTGTTCATAGCTGAGTAGTCAACATGTCACATAAGAAAGGTAGCTCTACGAATTTTACTCCATATGCTTCCAACAATACTTGACAAAACACATATTTATAGTCCAGGAAGAGCATCTCTAATTTTATGGTACTATGTATACTTAGACCAGTTAAAACAAGAGACTTCGAAAGAAAATCCTTATGAGGTTTTCAATCTCATTAGATACCATCAAAAGAAACTATGATGGCACAAAGACAAACAGATTTCAGAGTTTTTAGGTGTAACTTATTGCTGACTTTGACATTTCTTAAGTGTATTAAATAGATAGCTTAACATCTCTAAATCAAATTTTCTGCATTTATAAAATAGGAATAATAGTATCATAAATAAGGTAGGGGTTGAATTATTTTTTTCAAAAATTTTTGTCAGTTCTTACATATTTATTAGTCTATATACAATTCATAATTTTTTATTACATTCAAAATAATCCCTTGGGATTGGATTTAGAATTGCATTGAATTTGTAGAGTAATAATTTTCCTTTTATTTGAAAAATAAAATTTATTTCTTTGCTTACTCAAATTGTGCATTATCTCTGAAACTTTCCTTTATTTTTTATTCTAATTGAATTCTCATTGCCCCCTGACAGAGTTGATAGACACAGAGGTAATTTTCTCAATCTCTGGCTGTTTTTCTTTTTTTTTTTTTTCCAACATCTAGACTGTGAAAGGCCTTAAGGTAGTATAGGTTTTCTTCTTGTTTTTCGTTGCTCCATCTATAATAGTGCTCCTCCTCCCTCAAAACTATTCTCTTCATGTCAGTCTAAACCAGTCTACTCCCATTACATCCATACTCATTTAAAACATTAAAATCTAGCTCCTACTCAACACTAATACTCCTGTCCTTATTCCTGAAACAATGGCTTAATTACTAAAATGGCTTCACATATCTGTCTGTCCTTATCTCTACCTGCTTTGTAGTGTGACTCTGCAGATACTCCTGAGGAGCTATTGAGTCTATCTTCCCCACATCTTGAACTTGGGCTAAACTTGTAACTTACTTTTTTAATGGAATGTGGTAGAAGTGACCCTGTGTTCATCTTGAGCCTGGCCTCAAAGGGCTTTGTACACTCCCACTCTCACTTAGATCCCTCTGACAACAGAACATGCCTGGAGTTGATGGCTGAACAATGAGACACCGTGGAGCAGACCCAAGTAAGTATTAGCTCTGTGGTCCCACCTGAAGCCCTGAAGTTCTGAGAGTTCCCAGCTGGAGTTTTTAAATCAATCTGTGACTGACACACAGCTGACCACAGAAGTATGGGCAAGCCATGTCAACACCAGCTCAGATTAGCCCAACCACCACGATGATTCCACAAGTGATGAATAAAAATGAATGTTTTTTAATGTGTGAACCTGAGATTTGGTAATTTTTACCCAGCATTACTGTAGTGAAAGACAATTGATACATGGTTTAGAGTGACGACTTGTGTCTGTAATCCCAGCACTCTGGGGGGCTGAGGTGTGTGGATTTCTTGAGCTCAGGAGTTTGAGAACAGCCTGAGCAAGAGTGAGACCTCATCTCTACTAAAAATGGAAGAAAATTAGCTGAGTGTCATGGTGGGTGCCTATAGTCCCAGCTAGTGAGGAGGCTTAGGTCAGAGGATCTCTTGAGCCCAAGAGTTTGAAGTTGCTGTGAGCTATGATGATGCTACAGCACTCAACCCAGGGTAGACTCTGTCTCAACAACAAAAAGAATCAGTACGAGAGATGTTTTTGAGGAAAAGGAAAATTCAAAATGTTATGGAACACAAACATAATAACAAAGATAATAAAGCTGTAATCAAAAACTGAGTCCTTGATCTTTCTATTTCACTACAATATCTGTTAAAAGTCTATGAAACCATGGATAATGCTCACACAAATGTCCAAGTCAATCTGGCCAACTCCATTTCAGAATCTTTTATTCATTACCCAAGTCCCAGACATACACTTCAGGAGCTGAAAATTTCAAACTAAATGCCTTCATTTGGTATGAAAAATGACAAGTGAGGGAACATTTCAAGATGATTTTAAGATGCTTTGAAATTGGTGTGACACTGATGTCCTATGTCGGAAGATGTCCGACACATGTTTTTTTTCATTGTTGTTGTTGCATTTGTACACCTGCTCCAGTGGAGAAAAAGTGCAGACACATTCTTCTTACGGGAGAAATCTCATTTCTCAGCTTGTGAGCAATGTGAGGAACAGAAATTCAAGCAAAAGGGAAAGACCACCATCTTCTGACATTGAGGAAGGGCTAAATGGAAAAATGCATTTTATAATGGAAAATGAAAAAAAGCCAACAAAGGATTGCATGGTTTGCAGCAGAAGAAATGAGAAACGTAGGAAGGAGAGAAACCATTTTGTACTGGAGATTGCTTTGAGAAGTATCACACTCAAATTATAAACAAAAATAAACAAAACCACTTTATTTTATGTAACCTAAAATAGATAATAAAATCATCAGTGAGTTCATATTTATGTTTTCCTCTTTAAAAAGTGTAGGATAATTACAAGTAATCCACCAACCTCTTGCCCACCCAAATTAAATAAGAGCCTGGGAGTAAGTGGGAGGCAGAAAAATTGGATTGGAAAGGAGATGCCTGGTGTCCCAGGTTGTGAGTTACTGGGACACCATCTGGACGTCTTTCTGAAACTTATTCCTAGATCTGTTGAACTGTACTTACTGTGTGGTTACTCTCTCCTCAGCCAGTCCCAAACAGCAGGAATGCAACCACGAGGTGAAGTCCACAGACAGCCAAAGGAAAGATTCAAGCTGAGTCAGAGAAGTAACTTTTTCAGTTTTTGTACTTATTTTGATTATTTCAGCAGTGTACTGTACTCAGTTTTAATCTTTAATTACTAAATATTCTGATTAAGGTTGTTCCATCTGGGCAATCCAGGTGAAACTTCTGTAGCACTTGCTTACAAAATTGAAAATCTGTGAAAATGCATTCCTCTTTTGGTTTATGGTAAAGGTAATAAGTTAGAAATTCAAAACAGCTAATTTAGAATGGAATGGTTTTCCTGCCTGATGTGAAGGACTTTGGTCTCAAAACACAAGCATGACATAAATAAAAATGAATACACACACTTGTGAAGTAGGAAGGTGTCATTGTGACAGGCACTGTGCTCACCTGAGCCTGTGTACACATAACCTTGAGATAGATGTTCCTCAGTCTCTACAGAGAAACATAGGGATGAATATGCTTCCTCATTTAGTATTGGCAAATGAAATTATGAATTGAATTCATTTTATCAATTTTAAAACAGCCTTCTAATATCATGTAGTTAAAGAGCATGTTTAAAATTTCTGCTATTTGGTTTTATGATCTTAGGCAAAATTACCAAGTAATTTAGAAAGTTGTTTTTCTTATAAAATGGAGGTAATATTGCTCACTTCAGTATTTGGCATATGCTTCTATTTTTGCTTAAATACTTAACTACCAATTCCATTCCACCACTGTGGCAAACAGTTGGCAAAGAGTTGGTGCTCAGTCAAGGCATCTCCTTTATTTCAAATATCCCAAATCCTTTCTGTGTTATTGTGGGCTCATTTTAATTCTATTTATATTTAAATCATTTTTCTTTAAGACCTTTGCCAATTCTTACCTAACCTATGAACATTTTTCAAATGTGCATGGCTGGCCTCCATGTTTATTCTACCATAGATGGTGTCCAGTTAAACTTTCAACCATTCAAATTGCATTTTGACTATATTTTTTTATTATATCCTCATAGTTACATTTTCAATAGACTTTTTTTTTAAATGTTTGCAAAAATCTGAGGAATAAGAACTCTCTCTATTTCTATTATAAATTGCCTACTGTGGTGTTGATACAGGGTTCTCGATGTTAGCAATAAAGTAAAATGTAGCACATTTTAATGATCAGAGCCAGTGAGTTGTGTCTCAGAATATTTCTTTAAAATCTGGGAGTCCTTGTGCTGTTGTGAATTGAATCTTATTATTCTTGAGTATGAGCATACTTTTGAATTTCTTCATAATCATTTAAGAGGTAAATTGTGCTTTTTTATTATTATACATTTTGCTTATGACTCATGCATTCTTTTATGCTACTTACTTTTTATTGAGGTAAAATTCACCTATCATAAAATTCACCACTTTAATAATCATAGAGTTCAATTCAGTGGTTTCAGACATTTGCTGTATTTAGTAACCAACACTGCTATTTAATTCTACAATATTTTCAGCACTTCAACAAGGAGCTCACACCAATTAGTAGTCAATCCACAGTCTCCCGACTCTTAGCCCATGGCAAGCCAGTAATTTGCTTTCTGTCTCTATGGATTTTCCCATTCTTGATGTTTTACATAAATGGAGTCATACCATGTGTGGATTTTTGTGTCTGGCTTTTAAAAAGATTCATCCATGTCATATCATTATTTCACTAACTTTTGTGGTTCAATAATATTCTGTTGTAGGGTTATGTTGCATTCTCTTTACTCATTTTTGGGGGGATGGATATTTGGGCTGCTTCTATTTATTAACTATTGTGAATAATGCTGTTATAGAAGTTTGTGTACAAATTTTTGTTTAGAAAACTGTTTTCTACTGTCAGGTATATATTCAGGATTGTACTTGCCAGTTCATACCATAATTCTATGTCTAAATTTGCAAGACACTATGGAAGTTTTTCCCTGGGATTAGGCCCTTCTGCATTTACACCAACAGTGTATGAAGATTCCAAATTCTCTACATCCTCACCAACACCTAATTGATACCTAACTTTTGACTCTAGTAATCCTAAAAGAAGTATCTCATTGAGGTTTATATTTATAATTCCCTAATGACCAATAATATTGAACACATTTTCAGTATCATTAGTCATGGACATTTAGATATCTTATTTGGTGAAATGACCATTCAAGTTCTTTGTCCATTTTGTAATTGGGTTATTTGTATTTTTGCTATTGAGATTTAAGTGTTATTTGTTTATGTTGGATAGTAAACCTTTAACACACACACACACACACACACTCATAGAGGCATTTATTTCCAAATTCTCATTCGATTCCACTGATCTGTATGTATATGGTTATCCTGGGCCAGCATCACACTGAACTTGATTACTGTAGATTTTTAGTAAGTTTTCAAATTGGGATGTGTGAGCCCTTCAACTCTGATGTATCAAAGTTTTAAACTTTGATAAAGCAACGTATGTTAATTTGTTTTCCTTTTTGCTGTGCTTTTTTGACCACAAAGAATCCAGTGCTATGCCCCAAAATATGACCTTTTGCCACTATGTTTTCTTCAAAGAGCTTTAGTCTCACATTTATGCCTTTGATCCATTTTTGATATTTTTGATTTGATATTTATTTATGTTATGTGATAAATATTGAATTCATTCTTTGGCATGTAGTTATCCCAGCATCATTTTTGAAAATATTATTCTTTTCCCATTGATTGGTCTTGGTATCTTTCTCCAAAATCAACTGACCTAGGTGCATAAATTTATTTCCTTTCAATTCTATTACACTGATCCACACAACTATTTTTATGCCAGTATCACACGCATTGATTATTGTTGCTTTGTAGCAAGTTTGATATTGAGGAGTTTTCCAACCTGGCCCTTCTTTTTAAAAATTCATTTTTCTATTGCATACAATTTATTTGTAACTCTGATCAACTTCCTGTTTCCTGCATAAACAGCCATCGAAATTTCAATAGGGACTGAAATTAATCTGTAGATTAATTTGGGAATTTGAGAAGTACTGCCATCTTAACACTATTAAATCTCTTGGTCCATGAACATTAGATGTCTTTCTGTTTACATTTATTAAGGTATACCTTAATTTCTTTTATCAATGTTTTGTAGTTTTCAACAGAAATGTCTTTGCACCTCCTGAAATAACATATTTCATTTGTTTGATGGCATCACAAGTTATTCTTACTTTTGACTAATATTTAACATACATATAATTGTATCAGTTTCTACCCTTGACCAATACTTTCTTTTTTTTTTTATTGAATCCTTTCTTTGAGGTATTTCCAGATTCTACAAAATGAAATACATGAATTTGAACTTACTAAAATGTGTTTTAGATATAAATATAAAAAGAGCATATGATGAGAGGGTTTTTCTCATTTTTTCATAGAGATAACTGGTGCTGGGTGTGGAATATATTAAAAAGGAATTTGGAGAGCTGAACTTCAGAAAGCATGGACTGGCTTGACGCCTGTGACTCAAGCAACTAAGGTGCCAGCCACGTACACCTGAACTGGCGGGTTCGAATCCAGCCCGGGCCCACCAAACCAAGACAGCTACAACCAAAAAAGTGGCCGGGTGTTGTGGCGGGTGCCTGTAGTCCCAGCTACTTGGGAGTCAGAAGCAGGAGAATCACTTGACCCCAGGAATTGGAGGTTGCTCTGAACTGTGATGCTACGGCACTCTATCCAGGGTGATAGCTTGAGTCTCTGTCTCAAAAAAAAAAAAAAGCGTGGGCTAATAGAGAAAACAGATGAAGCATAGGGAAATATATTTCATGTATATTATGTCCACCATTCATTCTGTTGCATATGGCAGTAGTTTATTCTTTTTATATTGCTCCACATCCATGTTCATTGAAATGAGATCTGAGGAAGAGTAGCATTAACAGTCTCTATCATGTGTTAGAAATACAGAGTCTTAGTTCCACCTAAGTGTGCTGAATCAGAATATTCATTTGTCAAAAGATCCGGTAGTAAATATGCATGTTAATGGTTAAAAAATATTTCTTTAAAGTATTCTACTATAAAAATATACCATAATTTATCTATCCATTCCATTGATAATGGAAATTAATGTTGTTTATACTTACTACTATTTTTAAAGCTGCTATGATCATTTTTGAGCCTGTGATTTCTTAAGCAATATTTTTGTATATGAAGGACCAGAATTTCTGGGTCAATTTTATGCTTATATTGGGTTACATGAGTGATAGCTAAAGTGTTTTAATCAATTTGTACTACCTCTGATAGCATTGAAGAATTACTATTTTCTTTTTGTGACTGGGGCTGGGTTTGAACCCACCACCTTCTGCATATGGGGCCAGCACCCTACTCCTTTGAGCCACAGGTGCCACCCGAAAAGTTACTATTTTCAACACTTTTAGCAATTTATTTTGTAAATTCTTATTGACTAAGGGGTTGAATGTATTTACATCTGCATAAAGTTCACAACATTTTTGATCATTTTTCTATTGGATTATTTACCTTTTCCGTATTTTTTGGTTTTTATTTTTATTATGGGTGCATAATAGTGTACATATGTTTTGATATAGGCATACAATTTGAATTTATCAAACGACAGTAATTGGGATATCCATCACTTCAGGCATGTATCATTTCTTTGTACTTGGGACATTCCAGTCCCATTATTATAGTTCTTTTAAAGTATATCCTAACTTATTGTCAATGACAGTCATTTTGTTGTGGTATCAAATATTGTTCATTCTATCTATGTTTTTGAACCCATTAGCCATCCCTACTTCACACCTCTCCTCCCTGCTATCCTTCCCAGCCTCAGGTAAACACCATTCTATCCTTGTCTCCATGAGAATGACTGTTTCTCATTAGAACCAATGTAGAGGTCCCATCTATAAGTAAGAATATTCAAAACTTGTCTTTCTGTGCTTGGCTTATTTCACTGAATGTAATGTTCTCTAAATCCATCCATGTTGTTGCAAATGCAGCATTTCGTTCTTTTGTGACTATATATTATTCCATTATGATATGTATAATTTCTTCATTCATTCTTCCATTGATAGATAGTTAGGTTGATTCCAAACCTTTGCTATTGAGGCAGTGCTGTAAAAATTAATGGAAGTGCATATATCTTTTGATATATTGAATTCCCTCCTTTGGGTATATACCCAGAAATGGAATTGCTGGATTATATGCTAGTTCTGTTTTTAGTTTTTTGAGGAAACTCCATACTGTTTTCATACTGGTTGTACTTATACTAACTTTTCATACTGATTTGTAAAGAATTTTATATGATTATGTATTGGAATAAGTTGTCTGATACATATATGTTCCCATATTATAGAATGATTTTTAATGCTTTGATGTTTTATTTTTCTGGTGATTATATGATTTTAATTCTAATGTCATGCAATGTGTCATCTGTTAGGTTTTAGGATTTTTCTTTAATATTAAAGAAGAATCTTTGACTATCCCAAGCTCATGAATATGTACTCTTATGTTATCTCCTATATTTTGTTTTAATTTTTATATTTTGATCTACTATATATCTTCAATGAATTTTTCATATGGTAGTAGATAGGGTTAAAGTTTCAGTTTTCTCCATATTGTTGTCAAATTGACTCACTGATGTACGTTGAAAGATTATGTGGAACCCCGCAATGAATTGTAGAGGGGGTAGTGTCAGAAATTAGAAGTATGCATATGGAATTTGTTTGGGGAGTCTCCCCTTATTCTGTTCTACTATTACAGTTGTCTGATCTTTATCAAAATCCACATTAACTTATTTTTGGTAGATTTACAATCATCCTGACTTCTACTAATGTAAGTCTGCTAACTTTGCTGCTTTTTCAAATTGCCTTGACTACTTTATGTCCTTTGATTTACCTAGAATTTTTTTTTTTTTGAGACAGAGTCTCACTTTCTCACCCTTGCTAGAGTGCTATGACGTCACAGTTCACAGCAACCTCCAACTCTTGGATTTAAGGGATTCTCTTGCCTCAGCCTCCCAAGAGGCTGGGACTCCCACCACAACACCTGGCTATTTTTTGTTGCATTTGCCACTGTTGTTTTAGCTGGCCAGGGCCGGATTTGAATCTGCCACCATTGGTATAAGGGGCTGCCCTTCCCACTGAACCACAGGCGCTTCCCTTACCTAGAAAATTTAAAATCCTAAATCCTTTGTCACGTTCTGAAAAAAAAAAAAAACTTGATTAGGTTTTGACTAATATTATATTGAGTCTGTGAATCAATTTTGAGGTAATTGTCATCTTTACAACAGGAGCTTTGACATGTTAAAAAACAGAGACTGTCAGATTGAATATAAAATCAAGACATAAGTATATGCTGTCTTAAAACAAAGACCTCACTTAAAATATAAAGACATTGATTGATCAAAATGATGGAGAAAGATATTTCATGGAACCACTAAGTAAAAGGAAACCAGTGTAGCATTGTTAGTATACACAGTTGACTTCAGAAGAATGAATTAATATCAGGGATAAAAAGGGACATTATAAAATGATAAATGATTTTCCAAGAAGATAGAGCCATCATAAATGCAGATGTACCTAACAAAAGAATTTAATCATATCTGTGACAAGAACTGATAGAAGTGAATGGAGAAATACCAACTCCACCATTATAGTTAAAGACTTCAACATGACTTTGTGTTAAAACTTGATAAAACCTGTAAGATAATAATAAGGATATAGGTGATTTCAACTATGTTATAAATTGTTGGCCTAATGAGCGTTTATAGAATAGTGAATCTAAAAACAGCAAAAATATTTGTCAGTACATACCACAGTGTGGTTTATAAGAAAATGATTACCAAGTTTAAAAGAACATAAATAATAAAGCATGTTATCTATGATGTAATTAAAATAAAAATTAATAAGAAAAATACATCGGAAAAAGTCACAAATATTTCAAAATCAAATAACATACTCCTAAGTAACAGATGGACTGCTGAGAAAGTCTCAGAGAATTCAGCTAAAGAAGTGCTTTGAGGAAAATATAGCATTAAATGCTTATATTAAAAAAGAAGAAAAATCTCAAAAATAAACAAGTATTAGTGTAAGAAATTAAAGAGTAAATTATAGCTATATCTATAATAATGGAAAATTACAGAATAAATTAATAAAATTGGTAAAAATGAGGAAATCAAACTACTAGTGTAATTCTGCTAACTTTGCTGCTTTTTCAAATTGCCTTGAAAAATTTAATATAATTAAAAGACATATATACAATATATATGTATCAATATATACATATTGATAAAAGAAAAAGTGATTAAGGTACAAACTACCAGAAAGCATGAATCAAAGGGGACAATGACTGTTTATTTAACAGAAATCAGATATAATAAATGAATAGTATTAAAAAGTTTTACATGGGCTCAGCACCGTAGCTCAATGGTTAGGGCACCGGCCACAACACGGGGACTGGTGAGTTCAAACGTGGCCTGGGCCTGCTAAAGAATGATGACAACAGCAACAACAACAACAACAAAAATAGCTGGGTATTGTTGTGGGTATCTGTAATTCTAGCTACTTGGGAGGCTGAGATAAGAGAATCACTTTAAGCCCAAGAGATTAAGGTTGCTGTGAGCTGTGCCTCCATGGCACTCTACCAAGGGTAACAAAGTGAGACTCTGTCTCAAAAAAAAAAAGTTTTATATCCATGAAGTTAACAATGTAGATGGAATAAATGAATGCCTTGAAAGATAAAACCCATCACAACTCATTAAAGAAGATACAGGATATTTGAAAAGTCGTGAATTTATTATAGAAGTAAATTTGATAATTGAGAATCTCCAAACAAAATAAAACAAAAATAAAAAAATCCTCCAGGTCTAGAAGATAACAAAGGCAAATTCCAACAAAGACTTAGACATTTTGATTAATAGAACTTCAAATAATGACCATCCTAAAAACATCTCCTCTAGAAAGTACAATTGATTTTCTAAGTTGTATATACCACATAATGTACAATAACACTTCTGGAAGTAATAACTATGGCAAGATTGTAATATACAACATTTATATATACAAGCCAATTGTACACCTGTACAATGATGATAGATAATTCACAAATAGGATTTTAACCCTACCATTTGTAATAGCCTCCAGAATGAAATATTTGAAAAATCACATATCTGAGAAGCTACTTACTTTTCAAAGAATATCTAAAAACTCCCTGAACTCAATTTTTTTCTTACAAAAATCATAAACAATAAAAAATGTCAGAACATTTGAACAGAGCAAAAATTTTGCCAAAATAAATTTGAAAAGCAAATAAGTGCTATATTAGGGAAAGGAAAATTAAACTCATAGTAAAATGCCATTTCATACATATTAGAATGTTTGTAAGTTTTAAAAATTCACAATATAAATACATATGCGAGCATGGAGCAGTTCTCAGAGATTGCTCTTGGAAATTTGAGATGGGACAGCCTTTTTGGAAGAAGTTTGGTTGTTTCTTTTAAAGTTAAGTAGACATTAACGATATGGCTCAGCAAATCCCACTTCAAGTACCTAAACAAGTGAATTTTGAAGTTTATGTTCATATAGCTCTATTTATAGTCATCAGAAACTGGAAAAAACCTGTGGTGTGCAAAAGAGTGATCTCCTAAAGGTGTCTACATCTTAATTTCTGGAACCTAGAAATATGGACATTTACATGGCAAAGGGAAATTAAGATTTCAGATGGAATTAAGGTTTCTAATCAGCAGACATTAAGTAGGAAATCTATCTTGGATTATCTAGGTGGCGCCCTGTGTAATCACGCTGATCCTTAAAAATGAAAAAGAAATTGGAAGGCAGTGCCAGGAAGATCAGCCTGACATCGCTGACTTTGAGATGGATGAAAAAGGCCACAAGCCAAGGAATGTGGGTGGCCTCCAGCAGCTGGACAGGGCAAAGAAATGGATTCCCACAAAGGCTCAGAGAGCAACATCACACCAGAAGGTGCTCAGATACCCTCCCTCAGGAGGCTGGATAAACAAACTGTGTGACATCTGTGTACTAGACACCACACAATAATAAAAATGGAACAACCCACCTATTCATAGAACAACAGGAATGAAATGTAAAGGAGTTTTTCTATGTTTAAAGTAGTTAGCGCCCAGTGGCATCTTTACAGCATTCAGGCAAAAGCAAAATAACAAGAGGTGAAAGACGTAAGTTTCTGCTGTGGGTGGTTACGGGGCTTGACTGAAGAAGGCAGGAGAAGAGAAATTAGTAATTCAACTGTATACATTTGTCAAAACCCATGGAACTGTGGACCAAAATGAGGGAATTTTCATTTTAATTTTAAAAAACCTGTTCAGGAAGTGGAGAAAACTGCAGGGAAAACTCATCATAAGTATTTTCTAATTTGGTAAAAATATAAAAATGAAAAAATCACTTATGTTTCTGCCTCAGAGAAAAGCATTGTCAATTGTTAGTACATACATTCCCCAGATCTTTTTATTCACATAGATAAATACAGATACAAGTGACTTATAACTATCATTACATGATAAACAAATTTTCATGCCATTTCAAATCCATTTATGGTTTTTAATTTTTCCATTGTGTCTTTTCTATGAAGTCTGCCAGCTTTTTAAACTGTTCATTTGTCAGTCTTATCTAAACTAGTTTCATTAGTGCTCTCTTCTTTTAATCTTATTTAGATTAAAATTAGCAATTATCTAAAGTTATTTTCCTTCTCCTTGTGGTCTTTTGTAGGGAGTTTTGCCATTGAGTCCCACACTGGACTTTTTTTCTAAGGAGTTCTTATTTTTTAGGTGTTCAAATCTGTTTTTGTTTATTTACTTCTTTTTTAGAGAAACAAGTCGGGAGTTTCATGTTATTGCAAACAGATAGACTTCTGCTAGATGTGTGTTCATTTTCTATTATCTTTAGGATCTGATAACCTCAGGAAAAGTAGTATATTTTGCAGTCAAAGCGAATCAGGCTATGGTCAGAGGTGGTGGCTACAGAGACTTTTGCTTTTGGGCTGAAGAATGTCCTTCCCATCCAGTAAGTTGGATCCTGAGGGAAGATTGCTTTGTTCTCATCCTTCTGCCTCTTTGGTATCCCAGCTACAAAGTTCTCACATTCATCTGGTCCTGTCCTGCATTAGTTTTTTATTATAATTTATTAATGTGGTCTTAAAAATAGCTGCTTAAAAACAACGTCCATTTATTATCTCATGTTTGATTCAGTTGATAAGTAATGAGCCCAGGCACAGATTAGCTGACTCCTCTGCTAAGGGTCTCACAAGCCTATGATCAAATTGTAGATGAGGGCAGAATTCCCATCTGAAGGTTTAACTGGGGGAGGAATTGCTTCCCTTGTTGTGTGGTTGTTGGCATAATTCACGTCCTAATGATGCAGGTCTTTGAGTATCAGTTTCTCCATCTGGAGGTCACCCTCAGCTCCTAGAAGCCACCTCACAGCATAGAGTTCTTTAATATGAACTAAAGGGTATGGCTACAGTAAGGGAGAGAGAGACAGCACTTCCAGCAAGAGGTCTTCTGTAATCGCGTGCACATAAATCACGTACAGCTTTCCACCTTCGCAAGTCACGAGTTCCACCCACATTCAAGGGGAGGAGATGACATGAGCATGTGAATACCAAGACATGAATATTGCAGGGCCCAGCCAAATTAGGCACCTTTGGAGGTGTCTGTCGAGTGTAGTCCCTTTCTTCTTCTCAGGGAAACTACTTTCCTTGGCATGGAATAACTGAACATTCTTTTCTTCATCAGGGCTTATTTAATCATCACATAAACATGAAATAAAATTTGCAAATATGTGTGGTACCTAGATCTTTGGCTGATAACAAGTTTCCTATTTAATGTATCCTTTAATCATTTCAACAGGAATCTGGAGAGAAACGTGACACATCCAAATTAGAATGATTTGTGCAGAATTTATGAGAATATTTAAAAGAAGGGGAAAGGGACCAATTCTCTAACAAACATCATATGTGTCAACTAGGATAACTGCTACTAGTCTGCTTGCCTGTAAGAAATAGTTCAATTTTAAAAATGTGTATATTTTGGGAAAAAAATCCACACTAGAAAACATGACACATCAAGTGTTTCTTTCAGGTGTTTTCCATATTCCTTTGAAACTTTTTCCTGCCCTGAAGACCTGGGGAAGGGGAGATGGTACCACTCTTTTCCTCAGTGTCTCTCACTCCTTGGGATCGGGGAATTCTCTCAGCAATATTCCTGCTCAGCACTGGATTTGTTTGTGTGGCAGAGAACTGCCTGTGGGGTCTCTGAACAGTGCGGCTCTTGAGTGTTGCCCCGAGTGTTGCTATTTGGCTGTCGGATAAAGGTGCACGTACCCATTCCTCCCAGCATCTACCCTTAGAATGTATCATAAACAATGAAGGCAAATGAGTGTTTCTTTTCATTTCTTCTCTACTTATTAAAATTGTCTGTGTTATAAAATGCCCCAAAGTGGCTTCCATTTCAAATTTCACTTTGTTTATAAATAAAATAGGTATAATTCATACACTGCTGATGTTTTCAATCTCAGAACTGATGAAATCATAATATCAGTTCAATTTTCCACCTCGTTTTATTTCCAGTAGGATTACTGAAAGTTTTATTATTGTTATTATTTGATTTTTTTGTCATAATGAGTATTTCTGCAGAGTCTGGAAGTACTTTGTCTCCATCTCCTTTATCTACATTTTTCCCTTTTTCTGCATGATCAGAAAACCCACATCATTTGAGAGGAGAGCCACCCAGGTGAAAAATACATATTTCAAGCAAAGCTTTTAATTACCTTTGTTATAAGAAAGCAAAAGTTTATCCTTAGATTAAAATGAAGTTACTTCTCTTGAAATGAATATAATTGTTCAGGGAAACATAATATATTTGACACAAAATATGCTACGAATTATGAATAAATCCCACAACTAAGATGAAAACATAACTTGATGAGGTGTTCATGCATATGTATAATTATATACGCATGCCTAAATGTATAATATGTGTGTGTACTTACACACATGCACACAGTTACTCATTCTAAATTTACCATTATTCTTTCTTTACCATTCTTTTCAAGATTTCTGTTGTATGCAGGCACGAGAAAAAAAATAAAACTATTGAGTTGTTTTTTTGCCCAAGATCTGAAGCCCTTAGCACCTTCCCTTTTGCTGGCAGCTGTTTAAATGTAGCTCAGAATATTGGTCGAGCCATATGGAAGTTTTAAGAAAGACTTATTGTAGAGGAAAATCTCTATAGTATGTTTAAGGCACTGATTCTCTGTGTACCTTGTGCAGGATGTTCTATGTCTGTATTGACACCATATATAATTTATAGCATCTTAGACAAGTGAATTAAAATCTGGAAGCCTTGTCTTCTTTGTGAATAAGATAAAAGATAATTGAAGAAATTTTCTTGGAGCGTGTGAGGATTTAATCTGCATAAAGCACCTGTATGCTACATGGCACAGGCTAACCACTTAATAAATATGATATATTATTTGTTATGTGTAAAAAAAGGCTTGAAGCACTTTTTATATAATTCTCCTTGATTCCTGTGATATGGGAATTATCTTGAAATTTTACACATGAAATAACTGAACATTGGCAATATTAAGTAACTCAAGTTTTCACAAAAGAAAAGAAAAAGAGTGGTGGGGCTTTGAAGGAGGGAGGTTTAACTTCAATCCCACAAGCTTCACATTATTCCACAGCTCCCGGGAGGCCTAGAAAGGAGATGTATACTGTAAGAACTTGCTGCCAGTTCATCACCTGACCTTGTCAGCACTGTTTTCAAAGCATCCAAACTCCATCCTCAGCAATTCTGCATCACTTCCACTTTGCCACACTGGTCTGAGGACCATGATTTGTCTGTTGGATTCCTGCACTGGCCTCCTCAGTAACCCTTTGAACCCCTTCTCTCCCCTACCCCAACACACAGAGCCTGCCCTCAATACATTACACCACATGAAGCCTTCCGTCTTCAGTGGAATCGTGCCCTCCTCAGCTTAAATCTGTCATCTACCTCATTTGCCAGGAAGTTTTGTGAAAGTTAAATGAATATAAATGGACACATGGTTAAGCGCTTAGAAGCTCGCTAAAAAAGGTGCTTAGTATGAGACCTATATATAACAAGTGTCCATTCTCTCCCCTGAACTGTATCTCATATAAAAGAGATGTCCTGATATTGCAAGGATAAAATGATGGAGATTAGAACAGAACTCTTGTGGGTCCTGAGCCCAAACCTCTCCATTTAGAAAGTTACTTCTGTTTTT
>CAUYON010207047.1:0-11276 GCA_963573935.1 Arctocebus calabarensis | reverse complement strand
AATTTCCTAGGCCTCAATTCCGTGAATGGACTGTATCCATTCATTGATACATTCATTCACCTTGCCCCTGGTGGAAGGGACTGTATTCATTCGTTTCCTGGCCAAGGAACCCATACACCTATATATACCCTGAGACTAAAGACCTAAAGGAGGAGATGGGGAAAGACCGGGAGAGAAATGGAGAGAGCTTCTCTCTCCCCACTAGAATTCTCTCCCTCTACCAAGAGCTTTAGTATTCTTTTCTGTAAATAAATTCTGTATTCTTTTCTGTAAATAAATTCTGTCTTACCACTGGAGGGTGGGGGGGAATAATGTAATGAAGAATAATAAAATATATGTTAAAAAAATTATTGTGTATTAAAATAGCCAAGATGTAACCCACATTGGGCTTTTCTATTATGTATGAATATCACAAATGTCCATTTCAGAACAGACTGTAAAAAAATGTCTTTCTTTAAAAAACTTCTGTGAATATGATTTAATTATCTCCTTTTAAAGAATTCTTCCTTCTTTGTTTTTAGAGACAGAGTCTTACTTTGTCGCCCTCAGTAAAGTGCCATGGCATCACAGCTCACACCAACATCCCGCTCTTGGGCTTAGGTGATTCTCTTGCCTCAGCCTCCCAAGTAGCTGAGACCACAGGCACCCATCACAACGCCCGGCTATTTTTTTGTTGCAGTTTGGCCAGGGCCGGGTTTGAACCTACCACCCTCAGTATATGGGGCCAGTGCCCTACTCACTGAGCCACAGGCACCACCAAAGAATTCTTCCTTCTTATTGGACTAAACCCTTCTTTATCTAACTAACTCTTAATCATTCTTTGAGTCTCAGCTTACTTGTTATCTCCTGATCAGATGGGGCCACATATGGGACTATGTGAAGCAAACTAACATACAAATTACAGCTATCCCCCAGGGAGAAGAAAAAAGAAGAAGAAAAATTGAGGAAAACCAATTCCAAGGAATTAATAAGGACAACTTCTCTGGTATCACTAGAAGTTCAGACATCCACACACAAAAGATGGTCCTTAAACACCAGGAAGATTCACAACAAATGAAAAGCTCCTAAACACATAGTATTCGATCTGGCCAAAGTGATAATGAAGAAAATTCTTTCTTTTTCTTTTTGTTTTTTTTGAGATAGAGTCTCACTTTGTTACCCTCAATAGAGTGCTATGATGTACCAGCTAACAGCAACCTCAAACTCTTGGGCTTAAGCAATTCTCTTGCCTCAGCCTCCCTAGTAGCTGGGACTACAGATTCCTGCCACAACTCCCAGCTATTTTTTTGATGTTGTTATAGTTGTCATTGTGGTTTAGCAGGCCTGGGCCAGGCTGGAACCCAGCAGCCTCGGTGTATGTGGCTGGAACCCTAACCACTGAGCTATGGATGCCCAGCCTGAAGAACATTCTATAAGCAGCAAGACAAAAGCACCACCTAACCTACAAATGAAAACTCATCAGCTTAACTGTGGACTTTGTAGTAGAGACCTTACAAGCCAATTGGGGCCCCTACTTTAGTCTTCTTAAATACAGGAAGAGCCAGCCAAGAATCTTATACCCTGCAAACCTAATTTCATAAACAACAGAAAAATAAAAACTTTTCCAAAAAAGCATACACTGAGGGAATTTGTCATGACCAAACCTTTATTAAAGGAAACACTCAAAATAGCATTATATAGAAATCAGCCCAATAGATGTCCACCACTGAAAAATTACCCCAAAGCTAAAGTTCACAGGTAATATAAAACAACAGCATAAGAGGGGAAACAAAGCTATAGGTACTACCCAAGAAGAACAGAATAGGATAGGTGACGGTAGCTCAGTGGCTAGGGCACCAGCCAAACACACCAGCACTGGTTGGTTTGAACCTGGCACTGGTCTGACAAACAACAATGACAACTACAACAACAAAATAGCCAGGCTTTGTGGCAGATGCCCATAGTCCCAACTACTTATGAGGCTAAGGCAAGAGAATCACTTAAGCCCAAGAGTTTGAGGTTGCTGTGAGCTGTAACACCATGGCACTGTACTGAAGGCAACATAATGAGACTCTGTCTCATGAAAAAAAATAAAATGAACAGAATAGCATCCTATACATCAATACTACCACTCAACATAAACAGTCTGAATACCCTACTCAAAACACATAGACTGGGCAAATGGATGGAAATAACACAATCTTCTATCTCCAAGAACACATCTAACACACAAGGATGCACACAGTCTCAAGGTGAAGGGATGAAAAATATTATTGCACACAAATGGAAACCAAGAGACAGCAGGTGTACCTATCTTCATACCTTACAAAATAGACTTTAAATAAACAATGGTAAAGAAAAACAAAGATGATCATTTTATAATAGCAAAGGGAGCAATTCAACAAGAAGACATAACAATCTTAAATATATGTGAACATAAACACCGGAGCTCCCAGATTCACAGAACAAATTCTACTAGATCTAAGCAAAAAGATAAACAGTAGCATTGTAATTTTCAGGGACTTTAATACTACTGATAGAGCTGGACAGAGATCATCAATACAGAATACAAAGAAACACAGGACTCAAATAGGACTCTAGAACAAATGGATCTAACTGATATTTACAGAATATTCCACCCCAAAACTACTGAATATGCATTCCCCTCATCAGCACATAGAGCATTCCCAAAGACTAATCACATCTTATGTCAAAAAACATATTCTCAACAAATTCAAAAAACTGAAATCATACCAAGTGTCTTCTCAGACCACAATGCAATAAAACTAGAAATCAATTTCAAGAGAATCGCTGAAATCTACAAAAAGTCATGAGAATTAAACAACCTGCTACTGAACAATCCTTGGGTCAATAAAGAAATACAGATGGAAATCAAAATATTTCCCAAAGTCAGAGACAAAGGGGACATAAACTATCAAAATCTATGAGATTAAGCAAATGCAGTGCTCAGGGAAAAATTAATGTCTACATCAAAAACACAGAAAGATGTGTTTCATCTTTCAGCCCCAGCCATGTCCCCTCCCACCCCTAATGTTACATCTCAAGGAACTAGAAAAAGAAGACAAAGCTAAACCTAAAGCTCACAGAAGAAATGAAGTAATAAAGCTCAGAGCAGAACTAAATGAAATGGAAACCAAAGAAACAATACAAAGCATTGGAAAAACAAAAAGTTGGCTCTTTGAAACGATAAATAAAAGTGGCAGGTTACTTGCTAGATTAACCAAGGACAGAAGAGAGCTGACCAAACAAACTTAAACAGAAATTCAAAAAGAGATATTACAACTAATACCACAGAAATAAAAAATATCATCTGTGAATACTATGAAAATCTCTATGCACATACTCTAGAAAACATAGAGGAAATGGACAAATTCCTGGAAACACAAAAACTCTCAAGAGGAAGAAAATACAAATCCCCAAAAGACCAAAAATGAGCATCAATATAGAAGCACTAACAAAAAATCTCCCAACAAATAAAGCCTCACAACAGTTGGTCTGACAGCAAATTCTACCAGACTTACAAAAAAGAGCACCAAAAATTATTCTATAATATTATAAAGAGAGAATAGTTTCTAATTCATTTTATGAAGCTAGTATCACCTTGATACCAAAGCCAGGAAAGGACACAACAAAAAAAGAAAAGTACAGAACAATATCCCTTATGAATAGTGATGCAAAACTCAATAAGATACTAGCAAATTGAATTGAACAGCACATCGAAAAAATAATTTGAGGGGGTGGAGGCAAGATGATCTATTGGAGCCAGCTTTCCACAGAGGCTCCCATCCAGAAAGAGAGTTAAAGGACAGAAGTTTAGCAAGTAAGCTGATGGTTTGGAGCTGAGCCAAGAAAGAAGGCTGAAGAACACATATCAACCCTGCTGAGGTGAACTAAGACCCCAAGGAAACAAACAATAGGTACAAAATCCATCACCAAGTGGACAGGAGTCCCATTCCCCATGAGACCAGCTCACGGTATACTTTCTGCAAACAAATGAGCAGAGTTCAGATATCCTCCTATTTTATCCCATGGGAGAGGCCCTCTAAAAACCAGAACTCCTTCCCCTACTAGTGTGCCATGGCACTCTCTCACCAGGCACAAAACTGTATAAAACTGGGCAGCACCTGTGGCTCAAGGAGTAGGGTGCTGACCTCATATACCGGAGGTGGTGGGTTCAAGCCCAGCCCCGACCAAAAACTGCAAAAAAGAAAAAAAAACTATATATATTCTCTACCTACAACTCTGAACTCCCAGCATTCCCCTCAACTCTCACCACAAGGTCTGGAAGCCTGTACCCCATGGACTCCAGATTCTTGGGCATTTTCTTGAGAGGTGTGGACAAGGCTTGGGCTATTGCAGGTCGGTGCTGATTCTGCAGCACGGGTATAAGGAGAAGACGTTGGACTGAGGGAACCATACGGGAGAGGGAGAGGCGGTGCCCCACAGAACAGAGCAGCAGCAGCAGCAAAAACAATAGGGCTCATGAGGGATAGGGCTCATCCCCATGAGGGATAATATCCCATGGAGATATTATGAAGAGACATGCCCTGCCTCTCTGGGCAACCAGAGAAAGTTGGGCATCTTCTCCAGTGGCAGCCACTGGCAGAAAAGATCTGGGATGGAAACACAGGCCTCGTAAGAAAAAGGTATGCCTGAAGTAGTACCCGCCTGGGCCAGATGCAGTAGTGATGGAGACTAGAATATGCACACACAGAGACGGCATACTCCCAGGGCAAGCCTGAGTCAAAAAGACTGCATTAGTGAGCCTAAGAAGCATCCAGCCGCCAGGGGATCATAGCTGAGACAAAAGCAGGTGGGAAGAGGCAGGAACTGAGAGCTGAGTGTGAGCTCTAACTGCACCCACCCTAACACAGAGTGCAGCAGAGACAGACATGCCAGCTCCAGGCAGCAACAATGACTGGGGCTGAGTCGCAGTTTCTGTGAACTCAAACAGTGCCTGCTCCACAAGGGAATATAGCTAGGACAGGAACACAAATTCTGTGACAATATAAGTATCAGCAAGATCAATCAGGGGCGGGGCTATTCAAATTGGTACCCTGGCTGTGTGGTTATGAGAAGGTTTGATTTTCCTTTTCCAGTTGTTGCCCCTGGGATGTGGAGTGACTTGATTGCTGGTATTTCTCCACAGCTGAGACTTCAACCCAGAGTAAATGATTCACTAGGGTAGGACAAAGACCAGCTGAAAACAAGACAGAGCCACTTGGCCCCACCACACTAAACAGGACCCCAGTGTCTCAGGCCATAGCACTGTATGGGTCCTTTGCAAAACTCTAGAGGAAAAGGTACAGATACTAGTCCCAGCTCTTAGGCAAAGGGCTGGTTAATCACTACACCAGGAGCCCCCAACCCAACTTCACCTTATCTGGTCATCTATCCAAATTATTTTACATCTATCTGGTGTAAAATAATCATGGGGCAGAATCAGCAGAAAAACTCCAGTAACATGAATAACTAGAGTAGATCAACTTCCCCAAGGAACAACATGGCAGACACAACAGAAGAACCCACTCATAAACAGATGGCTGAGATGTCAGAAATCAAATTCAGAATTTAGATTGCAAATACAATTATTAGAAAGGAGGGAATGTTGGAATTAGAAATTCAAGGAGCATTTGAAAAGTTGACTTAAGAATTCAATGAATTCAAAGACAAAATCACAAAAGATTTTGACACATTGAGATAAGAACTTGTAGCCCTCAAATATCTGAGAAATACAGTAGAATCACTCAGCAACAGAATGGAGCAAGCAGAAGAAAGGATTTCTGACATTGAAGACAAAGCTTTTGCACACTCCCAAAAGCTCAAAGAGGAAGAAAAGTGGAGAGCAAAAAATCTCTCTCTCACAGATCATTCTCTCAGAGAGTTCCGGGATAATTCGGAGAAAAATAATATTTGCTTTATGGGAATTCCTAAAGGTGACGAGGTTGCTTCAAAAGGCACAGATGCTCCACTTCATGAAATAATAAAGGAGAACTTCCCAGACATGCAAGAGATTCTGAAATTCAGATAGCAAACAGTTTCAGAACCCCAGCATGACTCAACAGAAATAAGACAACTCCTTGAGACATTATAACTAACTTTGGCAAAGTTCATATGAAAGAGAAAATTCTGTAAGCAGCCACACATAAGAAAAACATAACCTACAAGGAGAAGAATATTAGAATGACTGCAGATCTCTCTGTTAAAACCTTTCAAGCTAGAAGAGGGTGGTCATCGGCTTTTAATCTCCTAAAACAAAATAACTCTCAACCCAGAATCTTGTATCCAGCTAAACTGAGTTTCATTTATGACAGAGAAATTAAATACTTTAATGACATCCACATGTTGAAGAAATTTGCCATAACTGAACCACCTCTCCAGGATATTCGTAGACCTATCCTCCATAATGACCAGCACAATCCTCCACCACAAAAGTAAACTCATTCAGAAACTTTTGATCAAATTCCAAATTCCACAGTGGCAAAAGGATTAAAAATGTCTACTTGATTTTCAAAAAACGCGATAAACAAAATTCTACCAGGCTTATCAAAATGGCTTAAATTGCCCTCGAAAGAGGCACAGGATGGCTGACTGGATACAAAAACTCAGGTCAGATATCTACTGCATACAAGAATCTTATCTTACCTTAAAAGATAAATATAGATTCAGGGTGAAGGGATTTCAGGCAAATGGAAACCAGAAAAAAAGCAGGTGTTGTAATTTTATTCACATATACAATCAGCTTTAAACCAACAAAAGTAAGGAAAGATAAGGATGGTCACTTTATATTTGTTAAGAGTAACACTCAACATGATGAGATTTCAATCATTAACATTTATGCACCCAACCAGAATGCACCTCAATGTATAAGAGAGACTCTAATAGACATGAGCAACTTGATTTCCTCCAGCTCCATAATAGTCGGAGATTTTAACACTCCTTTGGCAGTGTTGGATAGATCCTCCAATAAGAAGCTAAGCAGGGCAGCACCTGTGGCTCAGTGTAGGACACCAGCCCCATATACCGATGGTGATGTGTTCAAACCTGGCCATGGCCAAACTGCAACAAAAAAAAATAGCTGGACATTGTGGTGGGTGCCTATAGTCCCAGCTATTCGGGAGGCTGAGGCAAGAGAATCACCTAAGCGCAAGAGCGAGAGGTTGCTGTTAGCTGTGATGCCACAGAACTCAACCAAGGGCTACAAAGTGAGACTCTGGAACTAAAAAAAAAAAAAAACAAAGGGGTGACACCTGTGGCTCACTGGGTAGGGCGCTGGCCCCATAAACTGAAGGTGGCAGGTTCAAACCCAGCCTCAGCCAAACTGCAAAACAGAAAAATAGTGGGGCATTGTGGTGGACACCTGAGTACCAGCTACTCGGGAGGCTGAGGCAAGAGAATTGCCTAAGCCCAGGTGTTGGAGATTATTGTGAGCTGTGTGATGCCATTGCACTCTACTGAGGGTGATAAAGTGAAACTCTGTCTCTATAAAAAAAAAAAAAAAGGAAGCTAAGCAAAGAAATTTTAGACTTAAACTTAACCATTCAACATTTGAATTTAATAGACGTCTACAGAACATTTTATCCTAACAAAACCGAATACACAGTCTTCTCATCAGCCCATGGAACATATTCCAAAATTGATCACATCTTAGGACACAAGTCTAACCTCAGCAAATTTAAAAGACTAGAAATTATTCCTTGCATCTTCTCAGACCATTATGGAATAAAAGTTGAACTCAGTAACAACAGGAATCTGCATACTCATACAAAAACATGGAAACTAAATAACCTTATGCTGAATGATAGCTGGATCACAGACAAGATTAAGAAGGAAATTACCAAATTTTTATAACAAATTATTATGAAGACATGAATTATGAGAACCTCTGGGATACCACCAAGACAGTCCTAAAAGGGAAATTTATAGCACTGCAAAACTTCTTAAAGAGAACAGAAAGAGAGGAAGTTAACTTAATGGGACTTCTCAAGCACCTGGAAAAGGAAGAACATTTCAATCCCAAACCCAGCAGAAGAAAAGAAATAACCAAAATTAGAGCAGAATTAAATGAAATTGAAAACAAAAGGATTATACAACAGATCAATAAATCAAAAAGTTGGTTTTTTGAAAAGTTCAATAAAATAGATAAACCTTTGGCTAACCTAACCAGGAAAAAAAGGAGTAAAATCTCTGATTTCATCAATCAGAAATGGTAAAGACAAAATAACAACAGACCCCACGGAAATTCAAAAAATCCTTAATCAATATTACAAGAAACTCTATTCACAAAAATATGAAAATCTGAAGGAAACAGACCAATACTTGGAAGCACACCACCTTCCTATATTTAGCCAGCACAAAGTGGAAATATTGAACAGGACTATATCAAGTTCTGAAATAGCATCAACTATACAAAATCTCCCTAAAAACAAAAGCCTGGGATCAGATGGCTTCACATCAGAATTTTACCAATATAGATACTAGTTCCTCCTTTAAAGAGGAACTAGTACCTATATTACTCAACACTTTCCAAAACAGAAAAAGAAGGAATACTACCCAACAAATTCTATGAAGCAAATATCACCTTGATCCCCAAACCAGGAAAACACTCAACACGAAAAGAAAATTATAAACCAATATCACTAATGAACATCAATGCAAAAGTATTCAACAAGACCCCAGCAAACAGAATCCAGTAATTATACACCATGACCAAGTAGGTTTTATTCCAGGGTCTCAAGGCTGGTTCAATATACGTAAATCTATAAATATAATTCAGAACATAAACAAATTAAAAACAAAAACCATGTGATTCTCTCAATTGATGCAGAAAAAGCTTTTGATAATATCCAGTATCCCTTCATGATTAGAAAACACTTAAGAAAATGGGTATAGAAGGGACATTTCTTAAACTGATAGAGGCCATCAACAGTAAGCCCACAGCCAATATCATATTGAATGGAGTTCAATTGAAACCAATTCCACTTAGATCAAGAACCAAGCAAGGTTGCCCATTGTCTCCACTGGTTTTTAACATCATAATGGAAGTCTTAGCCATCACAATTAGAGAAGAAAAGGCAATCAAGGGTATCCAGATAAGGTCAGAAGAGATCAAACTTTCACTCTTCACAGATGATATGATTGTACATCTGGAAAACACCATGGATTCTACTACCAAACTCTTAGAAGTGATCAAGGAATACAGCAGTGTCTCAGGTTACAAAATCAACACTTATAAATCTGTAGCCTTTATATACACCAACAATAGTAAAACTGAAAAAACAGTCAAGGACTCTATTCTATTCACAGTAGTGCCAAAGAAGATGAAATATTTGGGAGTTTACCTAATAAAGGATGTGAAAGATCCATATAAAGAAAACTATGGAATTCTAAGAAAAGAAATAGCTGAAGATGTTAACAAATGGAAAAAAGACCATGCTCATGGTGGGGAAGAATTAACATTGTTAAAACATCCATACTACCAAAAGCAATATACAATTTTAATGCAATCCTTATTAAAGCTTCACTGTCATACTTTACAGATCTTGAAAAAATAATACTTCATTTTATATGAAATCAGAAAAAACTTCAAATAGCCAAGACATTACTCAGAAATAAAAACAAAGCAGGAGGTATCACACTACCAAATCTCAGACTATACTATAAATCGATAGGGATCAAAACAGCATGGTACTGGCACAAAAACAGAGAGGTAGATGTTTGGAACAGAATAGAGAACCAAGAGATGAACCCAACTACTTACTGTTATTTGATCTTTGACAAGCCAATTAAAAACATGTAGTGGGGAAAAGACTCCCGATTTAACAAATGGTGCTGAGTGAACTGGCTGGCGACCTGTAGAAGACTGAAACTGGACCTACACCTCTCACAATTAACTAAGGTAGACTCTCACTGGATTAAAGATTTAAACTTAAGACATGCAACTATAAAAATACTAGGAGAAAGTACAGAGAAAACACTTGAAGAAATCAGCCTGGGCGAATATTTTATGAGGAGGACCCCTAGGGCAATTGAAGCAACCCCAACAATACATTACTAGGACCTGATCAAACTAAAAAGCTTCTGTCCAGCCAAGAAAATAATAAATAAAGCAAGCAGACAGCCCTCAGAATGGAAGAAGATATTTGCAGTTTATGCCTCTGACAAAGGTTTAATAATCAGAATCCACAGAGAACTCAAATGTATTAGCAAGAAAAGAACAAGTGATCCCATCTCAGGATGGGCAAGGCACTTGAAGAGAAACTTCTCTGAAGAAGACAGGCACATGGCCTACAGACTTATGAAAAAATGCTCATCATCCTTAATCATCAGAGAAATGCAAATCAAAACCACTCTGAGATATTATCTAAATCCAGTAAGATTAGCTCACATCATACAATCCCAAAACCAGAGATGTTGGTGTGGATGTGGAAAAAAGGGAACATTTCTATACTGCTGGTGGTAATGCAAACTAATACATTTCTTTTGGAAAGCTGTTTGGAGAACACTTAAGGATCTAAAAATAGACCTGCCATTTGATCCTACAATTCCTCTACTAGGTATATATCCAGAAGACCAAAAATCACATTATGACAAAGATATTTAGGGTTGTGCCTATGGCTAAAGGAATAGGGCACTGGCCCCATATGCCAGAGGTGAAGAGTTCAAACCCAGCCCCAGCCAAAAACTGCAAAAATAAAATAAAATAAAATAAAATAAAAATAACAAAGATATTTGTACCAGAATGTTTACTGCACCCCAATTCATAATTGCTAAGTCATGAAAGAAACCCAGTGCCCATTGACCCATGAATGGATTAATAAATTGTGGTATATGTATACCATGAAAAATTATGCAGCCTTAAAGAAATATGAAGACTTTACCTCTTTCATGTTTACATGGACGGAGCTGGAACATATTCTTCTTACCAAAGTATCTCAAGAATGGAAGAAAAAGTATACAATGTACTCAGCCATACTAGGAAACTATGAAAGTTATATATATACTTTCATATGAAAGGCATAACCCATTATAGTCCAAGAAAGAAGGGGAAAGGTGAGAGGGAAGGGAGGGGAGGAGAGAAGATGAGTGGAGGGAGGGTAATTGTTGGGACCACATCTATGGTGCATCTTACAAGAGTACATGTGAAATTTACTAAGTGTAGAATATAAATGTCTTAACACAATAACTAAGAAAATGCCGTGAAGGCTATGTTAACCAGTTGGATGGTAATATTTCAAATTGTATATAAAACCAGGACATTGTACCCCGTGATTGCA
>CAUYON010207043.1:0-24668 GCA_963573935.1 Arctocebus calabarensis | reverse complement strand
ATGTTGGCGTGGATGTGGAGAAAAGGGAACACTTCTACATTGCTGGTGGGAATGCAAACTAATACATCCATTTTGGAAAGACGTTTGGAGAATACTCAAAGATCTAAAAATAGACTTGCCATTTGACCCTATAATTCCTTTAAATTGAAACATTAGTTGGGCATGGTGGTGCATGCCTGTGGTCCAACTATTTGGGAGGCTGAGGCAAGAGGATTATTTAAGCCCAAGAGTTTGAGGTTGTGTGAGCTATGACACCAGGGCACTCTAGCCTGGGCAATAGAGTGAGAATCTATCTCAAGAAAAAAACACAGTTTTTTCCTTTCTTAAAATGTTTATTTATTTTTTTGAGGGGGGAACATAGCATTATACTATTTTGGAGGGGTACATACTATTATAATTTGTCAATGATAGATTGGTTGGAGGATCTCTCAGAACAGAGCAAACATGGGCTACTTCATTTTGAGCATTAGGCATTCCATCCTGGCTGTTCAGTGATCTCTGCTAAAACCACACCCCCGGCAAGAAAGAAGGAGGAACTAGCAGACACGATGGCCCCAGTGAATTGTTCCAGACCCAAAGATAAAAATCTTTCTGAGGCGTGAGATGGAATGGAAGGTGGAGTCCCGATTTGTGCAATCAAAGTGGGCTTTATTCCACCTGGGATGCAAGCAGGGTGAGATTCCTGACTATGAAGAAATCCACACGTGGGCTATGGAAGATGTGGGCTTAAAGGGCTAGGGAAGCCAGGATTGGTTTGTCCATAGCTTTACTTGGGCGGGTAGATGGGAAAACGTTAGGGAAGCCTGGATTGGTCCATTCACTATTTCCTGGGAGGGACATGTTTCCCAGGAAAGGAATACTTCCCAGGTGAGTTGGTAGCCTGATCCTATGGGGGCAGGGAGGGCTAAATTATAAACAAACAGAATGGTGTCAGTGGGTAGCTAGTTGCAACTCTATCTGGCAATAGTCACTAGCACACCAAAGTAACACTCCCCCTCTCCTACCCTACTTAAAACCTTTAAAAGGTAAGCACGCTTTCTTTTCTGGTTGCATGACTGTGGAGTCTCATCCCGCCTTCACCGAGGTACCAAATATACTTTAGCTATTATTCTACATCTGGCCTTGTGACTTGATTGAGTTGACCCCCCACCTTACAGTCAATGTACAATAAATAAGATAAACATTGAGTCATGTAGTGAGAGCACTGTCTTTCTCAATGTTCTTCCAGTTCTTTGCATTAATGAGAAAGTTTATTTGTGTTAGTCTTAACATTTCTCTAATACTGTCCAATTTTAATGAGGGAGAGAGATGAGGAACACAGAAATTTTTGTCATACAAAAATATCAAGTTAAATTGAAAAAGGTTTTATCTCAATAGCATACATGGGGAAAAGAAGCCCTATTCAATAAATGGTGCTGGGAAAACTGAGTAGCCATATGCAGAAGAACAAATCCAGGTATCTATCTCTCACCACTCACAAAAATTAATTAAAGCTGGATAAAAGACTTAAACACAGGCATGAAACCATAAAAATTATAGAATAAAATGCAGGAAAAACTCTTTCAGATATCAGCATAAGCAAAGAATTTATGAACAAGACCCAAAGGCAATTATAGCAATAACAAAAATAAATGGGACTTGATTAAATTTCAAAGCTTATGCACAGCCAAGGAAATAATCAACAGAGCAAAGACACAACCTACAGAATCGGAGAAAATAGTCACAATCTATGCATCTGACAAAGGGCAAATAACCAGAATCTACAAAGAACTCAAGCAAATCAACAAGAAAAAGAAAACCCTGTTAAAAAGAGGGCGGAAGACATGAACAGCAGTTTTTCAAAAGAAGCTAGACAAGGGGCAGTGCCTGTGGCTCAATGGATAGGGTCCTGGCCCCAAATACTGAGGGTGGTGGGTTCAAACCCGGCTCCAGCCAAGCTGCAACAAAAAAATAGCTGGGCATTGTGGCGGGCGCTTGTAGTCCCAGCTACTTGGGAGGCTGAGGCAAGAGAATTACCTGAGCCCAGGAGTTGGAGGTTGCTGTGAGCTGTAATGCCATGGCACTCTACCAAGGGTGATAAAGTGAGACTCTGTCTCTTAAAAAAAAAAAAAGAAGAAGATAGACAAATGACCAACAAACAAAAATGTTCAATATCACTAATCATCACTGAAATGAAAATTAAAACCACAATGACATATCACTTTACCTCTGTCAGTATAGTTTTTATCAAATAGATGCTGGCAAGGGAATGGAAAGAGAAAGGCATGCTTATGCATTGTTGGATGGACTGTAAATTAGTACAACCTCTATGGAAAACGGTATGGACATTCAGCAAAGAACTAAAAGTAGACCTATCATTCCCTCCAACATTCCCACATCTAACTCAAGGGAATAGAAGTCATGTTGTCAAAAAGAAACCTGTACTTAAATGTTTACTGCAGCACAATTCACAGTTACAAAGATGTGATGTGCAGTCAACCTAAGTGCCTATCAATTCATGAGTGGATTAACAAAATGTGGTATATTTATACCATAGGGTACTAGTTGGTCATAAAAAGAAATTTGCAACAACTTAAATGGAACTGGAGACAATTATCCTGAGTGAAATATTTTAAGAATGGATAAACACCACATGTACTCTCTAATAACTTGGAAGTAACCCAGTGGGTACACAGGGCACAGCAGGAAGTAAAAGCCTATAAAAATAAAGAAGGGGGAGAGAGAAGAAAAGAGGGACAAAATCCTACACAACAGTACAGAAAATACAAATCTATATATCACACACACACAAAAAGAAATATGATATTGGGGAAGTTACTTAACCTTTCCAAAATCAGTTATTTGTAAAACGCCTACTCCCCATGTTTATTATAAGGAATTATGAAGTAACATATGTTAAAAAAAAAAACAATACTCGGCATTGTTCCTGGAAGGTAGTGAAAATGGAAAAAGCATTGTTTCCTTTCTTCTTTTCTTCTTGATTTGGAATAAAATAAAAATTCTCTCTAGGTGTGTATGTGTGTGCATGAATGTCATATCTTATTTTCTCAGGTTCCTGCATTTTTGCAGATAAGCGATTTTTCTACATTTTTCGAGACAACTGAGGCCCTAAATCATTCTACAACTTGTTCAATTCACACAGCTTTAAATGACAGAGGTAGATATTACTTCCAACAGACCAGGTTTTTTTTTAGGTAATGTTACTTAACATTATTATAATGTATTCCTAAAAATGTGGCAAGACTGAAAATATCAAATATGTCTAAGGTACATGTATCCAGGATACTTATCAGGCTCCAGTTGAGAAGAATTCTTATCAGGCTTCCAAAGGCGTGAACTTTCATTTCATCTCAGGCTATCTGCAGCTTGTGATTTTTCCATATTCAGAGCCACTCTAAAGACAGTGAAAGTTTATAAGGGATGATCCCAAGGTAGGGCAAGGATGAGAGCGCAGCTTTAATCAGTGGGGAATCAGCGGGGCGTAGTCCAGGCTGGCAAGTGTAGATGGGTGAATTGAGTCAAGAATACCCTTTTGCAACTCAAATGTTGCCTGGATAAAAACTTTGTGCCATTCTATGACAATCTTTTTTAGGAATTAACTTCCAGAATATGGGGCAAGAATTGTAAAAGGTCAGTACCATTTAGGCAATAGAACTCTTTTCTACTGTAATCTTGTCTATTAAGCTTTGAATAAAATTGGAAAAAAGTGCCATGCTTTCCTCTCTTTCAAGTTCTGATTTAATGAAATGCTGTGTTTCCTTCCTCTAACCATTTCTTCTGCCTCAGATCATTAGATTTAGTGTAGCCTGAGCAGGTGTAACATCAGTTTCCATCAGAAATACAGCTATTAATGACTTTCTTAGCTTGTTCAAGTACAATTTTCTTGCCCTGATATTTATCAAATCATCTTTTATCTATTCATTCATTTTTACTCTGTTTTAGAGTTTTTAAAAGTTCACTATAGTCAATATTTTTTAAACTAGCTAGAAAAAACATATCTGTGAAGCCCTATGCACATATAACACACTGGGAAATGGATTAACTATATTTGAAGCCTTAAAAAAAGGAAATGAAAAAATTACTAGTCATTTGGCAGATAAAAGCTTAGACTACTAAGTTAAACAACCTCTGGAAAGGCAGTGAAAGATGAATATCTACCATTAACTCATTGTTACCAAAAAAGTCTATTAATCTGTGCAGTAAATGCAATGTTGCACAACTAGTTTTTGTAATTTGAATATACCTTACCTAAAACTTTACATGGATGAATTGCTGAATATATCTAACAAATAGATTATGGTATGTCCAAATAAGAATATTTTATTTATCTATAACATTTTAATTTTAAAATAAATAAAATACACAGCTTAACGTTACAGTGTTTTTATAGATTTGATACTGTAGGAAATAGGAAATATTGCTGTCACATAGATCTGGAAAAAAATCAGTATTCACATAATATTAATGTAAAAAAATTCAAGGAATACATCATTAGTGTGTCAGAGATCCAAAATTCACTGTTAAATAGGATGAAGGGAATTATTTCTATGTGCATCTTAGCATAGAAAAATAGATGGAGAGGCTCAGTGCCTGTAGCACAGTGGTTACGGCACCAGCCACATACACAAGAGTGGCTGGTTCAGACCTGGCCTGGGCCAGCTAAACAACTGCAACAAGAAAATAGCTGGGTGTTGTGGTGGGTGCCTGTGATCCCAGCTACCTGGGAGGATGAGGCAGGAGAATTGCTCAAGCCCAAGAGTATGAGATTGCTGTGAGCTGTGACACCACAGCACTCTATTGAGAGTGACATAGGGAGACTCTGTTTAAAAAAAAAAAATAGATGGAGAAATTGGAACCCTTCTGCATTGTTGGTGGTGATGAAAAATGGTGCCTGACTATGGAAAACAATATGGAAGTTCTCTCCCCAAATAAAAGCAGAACTGCCAGATGACCTAGCCTACTACTGGGTGTTTACCTAAAGGAACTGAAATTAAGATCTAAAAGAGATTATAGCACCCCAGTGTTCACTGCAATACTAGTTACAATCACCAAGATATAGAAATATCCCGAATGCCTACTGACAAATGAATGGATTTTTTTTTAATGAATGGATTTTTAAAAAGCAATATATACATTCAATAAAATTTTTTTTTAGCCTTAAGAAAGAAGGAAATTCTGCAATATGCAACAGCATGGATAAACTTTATGAATGTTTTTGCTAAGTGAAATAAGCTAGTTACAGGGAGACAAATACTGTGTCGATTCTACTTATTTGGGTATCTAAAATAGTCAAATTCATAGAATCAAAGAGTGGAATGGTGGGTGCCAGACCTGGAGAAGAGGAATAAAGTTTCAGTTAAGCAAGATGAATAAATAAATATTATAGCTTTGCTGTACAACATTGTGTAGTCAACAGAACTGGATTGTACACTTAGTTTTTAAGAGGCTAGATCTCATGTTATGTTCTTTCCTTTTGTTTCAGAATCTTCACTGATAGATAATTCTCTATTTAAAATAGTAAACACTTAAAAAGCCATAAGAAAATTGAATGGAATATGCATATGATATGCCACAGCGAACAGAGGCAGCATTAGAAGCCAGAAAGGGAATATAAAAAAAGTGTGGGTGAAATTTTATGACTCTAAATGATATTTCCATGGTTACAGTGCCATTTTTTAAAATGTCTTTTGGTCAACGCAGTTTGTAAAGTCTTTACATTTTCCCATAAACTGAAGGAAATTCTAGTTAAAATGATCCTTTAAAAGTCAAATGAAGCAAACCTGGAACTATGTAGTACTAGGCAATCAGGGTATTATTTAACTCTCATACCGCGCTGACAGAAAAATAGGAACATTTTCTTTTTTTTTTTTGAGACAGTCTTAAGCTGTCGCCTGGGTAGAGTACCATGGCGTCATTGTTCACAGCAACCTCAAACTCTTGGGTTTAAGCAATCCTCTTGCCTCAGCGTCCCAAGTAGCTGGGACTACAGGTGCCCATCACAACGCCTGACTGTTTTTTGGTTGTAATTGTCATTGTTGTTTGGCAGGCCCAGGCTGGATTCCAACCCGCCAGCTCTGATCTATGTGGCTGGTGCCTTAGCCACTTGAGCTATAGGTACTGAGCCAAAAAACAGGAACATTTTCAAAAATATGTAGTAAGTTTGGCTAAGCATACTTACAAACACATATTTTTGTATTTTGGAATTATTTTCTTATAGAGATAAAATTAATTTTTTTGCTCCTCTCATGCTTTATATTATTCACTTGAACTATATTTTACATCTTACAAATATTGTGCAAATATTAGCATTTTTAAAAGTCACACGTGTTTTATTTTATTTAATTAATTAATTAATTTATTTATTTTTGAGACAAGGTCTCACTCTGTCACCCTGGGTGGAATCCTCAGGAAAGAAAGCAGCCCCTACCTGCCAGTATCTGTGGAAACTAGAAACCTAACTTAGATAAGCATGAATTAGCCAACATGGATGGCCTAACCCTATGGACAATGCCCCCCCCCAACCCTCGCCGGGTACTTTTCTACAAGCTTCCCCCAAATGCTCAAAAACTCCTTTTCCTTTTGTTTCAGCTGAGCTGAATTTGATCTCTTCAATAAAGTCTTCTTTGTCCAGTTAATTAACTTTGTCCAGTGGTTTTTCTTTTTTTCTTTGACCCTAATATTGTGGTCACTTTGATGCTACCTTACATGCTGGTAAATATGTTATAGCTTAATAAAAAAAATGGTGCTTTATTCCCTTTCTATATGGGTAGGGAGAGGTTTTCCTGATGGCAGGATTGTTTTATGTCTTCAATCATTTTCATAACTACTGTCCTGAAATCTGACAGGAGTAATACTTTAGATGGCTCTCCCTGACATATTATAGCATTTCTAGAAAAGTTTCTTCCCCCTGTTTTTGTATATTTAAGACTTATTTGTGGACTTCTCATTTTCAAAGGACTTCAAAATCTTTCTGCTTTCTTTAGTATAAACTCAGGGATGGTAAAAAATATTAAGAGCATTTTAAAGCATATGTTTGCATATTCGTTTGCATCTGTACTAGATTTATTATTCTGCTTTTAACTGTCCTTAGAGACAGTTTGAAAATTGCGTGACTATCAGAGTACTCTTACCATCTCAAAAATCCTTAGCTTTTAATGATCATCTTGTCCTTTGAGCTACAGTTGGAACCAGAGCATTTGTCTTATTTATCTGGGCATACTTGAGTTTTGATTCCTCTGAAATTTGTTTTCTTATGAATTTGTGACTTTCTGGGATTTTTGCTTTTGGTTATAAAAGACCTACAGATCAGAAGTGAGAGAAAGCCTGCTTTTCTGTTTTGTTTCATAACTTAGCATTCTAGCTTTGCTAACTAAATTCAGGTTACTTCATATTTGCATTTTTATCACTCGTGGGAGGCAGTATTGCAGAACTACTGAAAACTAACACAACAGAGTCAATACTGGAGTGTTGACTTTGATGTGCAGGTTTTAAACCTCTTTCTGCTGTGCCTTGAATACTCGTCTGCTGCCTGAATGACCTAGAGAATAAGTTATAATGAAAACTGTTTGCTTCCATGCTTTGGATAATAATCCTCTAAACCACAGAGGGAATGCATTTAAAAATAACACTTAGAACATAATCTGATTACAACAGGCAATGAAAAATATGCTTTAAAATGCTCTTAATATGTTGGTGGTAACCTGAGGACATTTTCTTTTCCCTTTCTTTAATAAACATTTATTCACATTAACATATGCTAAGCCCTCCACTAAGGAAACATACAAAATAAAATAAGCCCTGAGAGATTTACAAATTAGTGATCCAGAAAGGAGGAAAATCATTTACTACAATATAGTAAGTTAAGTGTAATGAGCTGTGTACAGAGCACGGTTTAAAGAAAGAAGCACACACAAACGGACATGTCCTTATTTAGGAGCAGATTCATGGAACAGGGCCATGTACTGGTGGTCTTAATGAGAGGAGTTCTGTTTGCCGGGTAGATAAAATAAAAATAAAAGGTGAGGTGGATTAGTTCAGGTAAAGGAAATAGCATGTGTAAAAGGGTGGAGGCATCATACAGTGTATCAAAGACATCAAGTAATCTGACATCCCTCCAGCCTCCCCACATCCATCTCCATCCGTATGCTGGACACTGTGCTGCACACGAGGGATCCAAAGTGCAAAGAAAACACCCACCTTCAAATAGTTTCAGTTCAATTGAAGAAACAGACCATTTTTATAAATTTCAAAATGTTAACTAAGGGGGTACAAGTGTTTCTGTTATATAAATTATATCTTGTATAATGCTTAAATTAAGAGTGTTAGTGTGCCTATCACTAGAATAGTGTTTATTGTACCCAATAGGCAAATTTTTGTCCCACACTCCTCCTCCCAATCTCCCCGCTTCTTGGTTTCTCATCTCCTTTATATAGCTTTGTGGTCATGTGTACCCATCAATCAGCTTTAGCCTATTAATGAGAATATATAGTGCTTCGTTTTTCCTTTCCTGAGATACTTCACTTAGGATAATGTTCTCTAATTCTATCCAATCTGCTGCCAAAAGACCCTATTTCATTTTTTTTTTTTTAATGGCTCAGTAGTAATACACATCTTCATCCACTCATGAATTGGTGGGCACCTAGCTTGATTGTACACTTTTGTGATTGTGAATTGTGCTGCAAATGTGCAGGTACCTTTTTGATAAAATGACTTTTTTTTTTTTTTTTTGCTTTGGGTGGATACTCAGCAGTGGAATTGCTGGAGTGAATGGTAAGTCTGCTTTTAGTTCTTTGATGAATCTCCATATTGTTTCCCATATTGGTTTAACTAATTGAGAGTCCCACCAAAAATGTATAAGCATTCCCTTCTCTCTCTTTAACCATGCCAATATCTAAATTATTTTTTGACTTTTAATAATGACCATTATAATAGGGGTAAGATTGTAGTTTTAATTTGCATTTTCTTGATGATTCATGATGTTGAACATTTTTAAAATATATTTGTTGGTCATTGGTCTATCTTCTTCCAAAAAACTTCTTTTCCTGTCTATAGCCCATTTTTTGATGGGGTTGTTTGTTGCTGCTCATTTGTTTGAATTCTTTGGAGATTCTGGATATCAGTCCTTTGTTGGATGTACAGATTGTGAATATTTTCTCCCTTTGCATAGGTTGTCTGTTCCTCTGTTGATTATTTCTTTTGCTATGCAGAAAGTCTTTTAATTTGATTAAATCCATTTATTTATTTTTGTTGTTGCTATATTTGTCTTCTGAGTCTTATTAATAAATTCTTTGCCTATGCCAATGTCTAGAAAAATTTTTCTACACTTTATCCTGGAATTTTTATGGTTTCACACCTTGCATTTAAGTATTTAATTAATCTTGCATTTATTTCTGTTATGGAGAGATAGGATTCCTATTTTATTCTTCTGCATGTGGTCATCCAATTTTCCCAGCACTATTTATTAAATAGGGCTTCCTTTCCCCGGTACATGTTATGATATGCTTTCTCAAAGATCAGCTGGCTATAGGAAGATGAGTTTATTTCTGGGTTCTCTATTGGTTCCATTGGTCTGTGTCTCTACTTTTCTACCAATACCATGTTACTTTGGTTACTATAGTTTTGTAGGATAATTTGAAGTCAGGTAGATTATCTTTTTGACTACGGTTGAAATTGGTTTGATAGTATTTTGTTGAAAACTTTTGCATCTATGTTCATACGGAATATTAGCAAATAGTTTTCTTTTTTGTTGTTGTTTTTGTTGTGTCCATTCCTGGCTTTGACATCAAGGTATTACTGGCTTCAAAAGATGAGTTAAGAATACTTCCCTCCTTTTCTATGTTATGCAATAGTTTCTGTCAGATTGATACCTGTTCTTCTTTGCAGGGTTGATAGATCTATGAACCTGTCTGGTCCAGGACTTTATTTTGTAGGGGAAATTTTAATTACTGCTTCAATCTTATTGCTTGTTATCAGTCTGTTCAGCATTTCTATGTCTTCTTGATCAAGGCGTGGGAGATAGGTGATTCCAAGAATTTTATTCATTTTCTCCAGACGTTCTATTATAGTTTGTTTGCCTTGTGGTTTTTATAGTAGTCACAGATGATATTTTGTATTTCTGCAATATCAGTTTTAATGTCCTCATTTCTGATTGAGCTTATATGAGTCCTTTCTTTTTTGTTTTTGGTTAATTTGGCTAGTGGTCTAGCAATTTTGTTTATATTTTTGAAGAATCAACTTTTTCTTTCTTCATCCTCTGTATTTGTCTTTTTGGTTTTCTTTGTTTAGCTCTGCTTTGAGATTTGTTATTTCTTTTCTTTTGCTGGATTCATATTTGGTTTGTTTTTCCTTCCCTAGTTTTTCGACTTGTGACAGTAGATTTTTAATTTGTGTTCTTTCTACCTTTCTGATGTAGGCATTTATTACTTTGGGTTTCCCCAGTAGTGCTCCTTTGGCTGTATCCCATAGATTTTGAAATCTTTTTTCCCCCTTGTTATTCAGTTAAAGAAATCTTTTGATTCTAATTTTAATTTCATCATTGACCCAAGGATCATTCAGCAGAAGGTTGCTTAATTTCCATGACTTTGTGTAGATTTGAGTGTTACTTTTAAAAGTGATTTTTAGTTTTATTTTTAGTTTTATTAGCCTGAGAATATAGGTGGTATGATTTTGATTTTTTTCAACTTGTAGCAACTTGTTTTGTGGCCTAAAATATGACTAATCTTGGGAAATGTGCAGTAGTTTTTCAGTAGAATGGTTTGTAAATGTTTGTGAGGTCCATTTGTATTAAAGTCCAACTTAAGTGTGATGTTTCTTTGTTCTTTTTCTTCATTGATGATGTGTCCAGTTCTATCAGTGGAGTGTTACATTACCTGGAAATTAAGGTGCTCCTATTTATTTCTTTGCTTAGATGTAGTAGAATTTGCTTTATGAATCTGGGAGTTCCTATGTTAGGTGCATATATATTTAGGATTGTTATTTCTTCTTGATGGATTGCTCCCTTTACCATTATACAATGACCATCTTTTTTTTTTTTTAACTTTTGTTTATTTAAAGTCTATTTTATCTAATTTGAGAATGGCTACAATTGCTGATTTTTGGTGTCCATTTCCATGAAATATTTTTTTCCATCCTGTTATCTTGAGTCTGTGAGTTCTTGTGATTCAGATGTATTTCTTGGAGACAACAAATACTTAGCTTGTGTTTTTTCACCTATTCATTCATTCTTTATCTTTTAAGTGGGACATTCAGACTGTTCATGTTGAGTGTTGGCATCAATATGTAAGATGTTGATATTTTATTATTTTGTTTTATCTCTTGTGCTATTATTTCTTTAAGAGCTGTGAGTTATAACTTTGGTGGTTTTTATAGAAGTTGGTGTCTTGTGTGCTGTTGTGTGTATATTGCACTTTTAAGCATTTCCTGCAGGGTAGGTCTAGTAGTGACAAATTCCCTTAGGTTTTGCTTGTCTAGGAAAAACTTCATTTCTCCTTCATTTATAAAACTTAGTTCTGCAGCACACAAATCTTGACTCATAGTTATTCTATTCAAGGGGACTCAAGATAGGACTCTTTTTTTCCTGGCTTATAAGGTTTCTCTTGAGAAATATGCTGTTAGACTGATGAATGTTTTCTTGTAAGTTATTTGATGTTTCGTCTCATGGCTTGTAGGAATTTCTCTTTCATTTTGACTTTGGCCAGTTGATGACTATATGACTTGATGATGCACTTTTTGCAATGAATTTCTCAAGTGTTCACTGAGCTTTTTGTATCTCAATGTCTAAATCTTTAGCAAAATCAAAAGAAAAGTTTTCCTCAATAATTACTTTAGTTTTTCCAGAACTTTTGCTTTTTTCCTTCATCCTCAGGGATGCCTATGATTCTTAAATTTGGCCACTTGACATAATCCCTTATTTGTCATAGACTTTGTTCTTCACTTTTGACTTACTGGGTTAATTCAAAAGATTTGCCTTCAAGTTCTGAAATTCCTTCTTCCACTTGGTCTAATATATTCTTAAAACTTTTTACTGTGTTTTGTATGTCCCTAAATAAAATTTTTATTTCCAGAAGTTCTATTTTGTTTTTAAATATAGCTATCACTTTAGTAACATTTTTATTCATTTCCTTTGTTGTTTTTCTCGTTTCTTTCAGCTGGTCTTCTGTTTCCTCTGGGATCTGTTTAAGTTGCTTTACAATCCATATTTGGAATTTCTTATATGTCATTGCAATATTTTCATTTTGATTGGGACCCATAGCTAGACAGTTGGTATAATTTTGGGGAGTATCCTTTTATTCTAATTTTCCATGCTTTTGGAATTCTTGCACTTTTTTTTTCTCATCTGGAGCAGTTGTTGTTTCTTGTTTTTGGATTTTCTTTTTTTTTAGATGGAGCTTTTCTCCCTATCTCACTCCTACAGGAGTGCCTATAGCATATGTTGGGTAAGAATCTTTGGCTTTTCTTGTGGGTACTTTGATGGGGTCTGTATTCTGGATGGATTCCTTGATATCCTTAGGGTGGTGGCTTTCTCAATTGCTAGTTATTTTTAGGCTATAGCAGTGGTGTACCATGTGCATGTGCAGATTTCCTTTGTCTTTTAGACAAAGGATGATAGAGTTCCATGAAAACTTCACTGCCATAGGTGGCACTTGCAGGAAAGAACTGACTGAATAGTGTTTCTTTGGGACCTGTGACTAGTTTTAGTTGATCAGGAGAAGCTCTTGGATATCTCAGGTAGTAAGTTAGGCCCTGGGGCTCCAGGGGATTCTTTATTCTCCACTATAGCTGGTGAGGAGTGAGGCTGGGTGGGGCTAGATCGGATGAGTGGGCCTTCAGGCTCTGCAAAAATGGGCACAAGAGCTTTCTCAGTAGGGTTTGAGCGAGCACTCCCAGGGTGCTGGAGAAAGTCACAGAGGGGATTGATGCATCCCTACCAAACCAGAAAGACTGTTTGCGTTGAGGGGGAAGTCTGGGCTTCATAGTCTAGCTGTCATTAATTTTTTTGCTCTTCTCCTTTTTCCCTTGCCCTGAGGGTTTCTTCCCAGTGTCTGGCCTCAAATAGCAGCCACATTAGCTGAATTCATCAGCAGTCATGTGTGTAGTCTTGGAGCCACTCTGTTTGGGATCTTGCCCCAGATGGAAAGTATTAGCTTTCCTGTTGGAGGACGGGTATTCCATGGATGTGCTGCAGTTTGGACCCACATCACACTTTCTTTTTAGTTATGCCTGCATGGGTTCCTTGAGCTCCCAAGATTAGTTGCCTTAAAATCTAAGTGTTTGGGGTATGTGATCCAGCCTGTAGAACTTTCCTCTGACTACTATGCCAAGGAAAAGCATGTCAAGGAGAAGTATGCTGGTCCCAACTTGTCCATAGAGTGTTTGAACAGGCTTAATGTCTCTCCACTTTAGGGTATTCTTTGTTTTGCTGGCATACCTGGGTGTGTGATCTGGGGCTGGTAGACAGGTTGCTCACAATCTGAGCACCCATTGGTCCACTGAAGGGCTTTAAGAAGAAATGTGTGAGCTCCACTGTCTATGAAAACCTTGGTGTGTGGGCACACCAACAGAGTGGAAGCAGTCACTCTCAAGCTCTGCCTCAATCATTCTGTGGAGCACCCATGCCAAGTCATGTGGGAAGTGCCACTTAGCAGTAGCGGACCAGAGGAGGGAAGTCTGAATGGAGGACAACTGGCACTCTGATCCCTCTTCTGTCTTTCCCTTGCAGGCAGCCCACCCACAATGTACAAGCTCTGCGGTCACACAGTTCCTCTGGACTCACCATCCCCCCTGTGGCCACTGTAGTCTGGGCAGGAGTTGAGAAATATTTGTGTGGGGACCACTGACATGAAAACTGAAGGGCTGACCTCCCTATGGAGGACAAAAGCACACAGTGGGTAGAGGAGCAGCACGGTACCCACTGCCTTGGTTCAGGTCTGTAGTGAGGGGTTTGGCAGCTTAGGTGCTTTGTTCTCAAGAAGCTCTGCAGTTCACTGTGGCAGCAGTTTTTGAACTCATGATGGTAGAGAAGCTTTCCAGGCTCTAGAGAGTTTGCAGTCTGCCTGAGGTGTGAGTGGATGAGATACAAAATCCCTATCTACCCTTTCTATAGGGCTCCACATTCCTTGGGGATTGATCTTTCCTGAAATCTTACTCCTTCTTGTTTAGCTCCACAGCTTCTTCCCATGGAACTTTCAGTAGGCTCTTGCCACTGAAAGAGCCTTCAGAATGCACTTCTCCCCCAGAATTACACTTGAGTTGTGGTGTTTTTCCCTTCATTAAAAAATTTCCTTCTTTTTGAGATAAGCTAGTGACTGATGTCTCTAGTCAGGCTTCTTCTCATGATGGTGAATTGCATTACTTAAAATATCAACCTCTGTGAATGTATTTGCCTTAGTAAATATGTTTTTTTTTCCAGAAGAATTCATTCTCTCCCATATTGTAATATTCTCTCTCTCTTGTAATAGTTTAAAATGAAGTCCTTATTGGCTGTTTTGAGATAGACATTTTAAAAAGTGGTAGCAGCGGAGGAGGGGTAAATGGCTGACTGGAGCCAGCCTTCAACTGGAGCTCCCATTCAGAAGGATGGATAGATGGAAAGATTCATTCCACCCTGCTAGAGCCACATGCCCCCGCTCCGCCCCCTGTCTGATGTTGCCCCCTCCTCGCCCTGCCAGAGTCATGAGCCAAGCACTCTCCTTGCCAAAGTCATCAGTCACCCTGCACTGCTAGAACCATGTGCAGCATCCCCTGCCCTGCTGCTGGATCTGTGTGCCCCATGCTCCTGGAGCTGCTCCTACAGCCACTCCCTGGCTGTGGTAGTCACCTGGGAGGTACGCAGGGTCACTTCCCACAAAGATTCAGCAACAATAGAGCCATCCCACTGGGGTCTAATCTTGGAGAGACACCTCCCAACTCTGAGGACTGCGAGAGGAAAACCAGACCTTGCTCTATAGGGATACTGGTGCAGCAGAGTGGCTGGGGCAAAGGTGTGGTGGCTGAGGGAGATAAGCATTTTGGAACTTCTTGTCCTCAGGATTAGACTGAGTTCAGGTGGAACACTCCCCAGTAGCTATTGAATACCTGAGGCAAGCAGGCCTCAGCTCCTCCAGCCTGCTGGTGTCAGAGGATAGTGGCCAGGTTGAGGGGGCATTGTCCTTCCTTTGACCTTGACAGGTGCAAATCCCAGTACATCCGCTTATTGGAGGCAGCAGAACCTCAACCTCTTGTGGTCACCAGTGACTGGGAGTGAAAGAGGAGCAAAAGGAGAAAGAGACACAGCCCCCTGGTCCAACTCTGCTACTGGGTGGGCCTTTCTGTTTCCATAGAGCACTGGAGAGAGCCAAATTTGAGCAGCAAGTAGACTTCTGCCCTGTAGTTGCTGGAGACCTTTTGAACTCCCCCACTTGAGAGTTCATACTGACTGGGTCAATTGGTTTGGAGCTCCTAACCTAGGCCAATCACCCATAGACCCTCTTGGGTGGTACCTTGGTTGTGTGGTAATGAGAAGGGTTGATTTCCCTCTTTCAGTTGTTGTCCATGGGGAGTAGGGTGTCTTAGTTGCTTGTATTTCTCCACAGCTAAGACTTCAAACCAGAGTCACTGATCACTAGAATCGGACAAGGACCAGCTGAATATAAGACATAGCCACCTAACCCCACCACACCAAGTAGGTTTCCTCAGCCTCAGACTGTAATACTGTATGGGTCCTTTGCAAAGCTGTAGGGGAAAAAGCTGAAGTCACCAGTCCCAAATCCTTGACAAAGGGCTGGTTAGCCACAACCCCAGGAGCTCCCAATCCAATTTCACTTTACTTGCCCATCTAGCCAACCAGTGAAAAACAATCATGAGGTAGAATCAGTGGAAAAACTCTGGCAATATGAATAATCAGAGTAGATCAACTCCCCCAAGGAACGATATGGCAGACACAGCACAAGATCCCATTCATAAACAAATGGCTGAAATGTCAGAAATCAAGTTCAGAATTTGGATAGCAAATAAGATCAACAGAAGGGAGGTAAAGATGGAATTAGAATTTCAAGTAATGTTTCAAAAGTTTTCTCAAGAATTCAACTAATTCAAAGACAAAATCACCAAAGATTTTGATACATTGAGGCAAGAACGTGCAGCCCTCAAAGATTAGAGAAATACAGTAGAATCTTTCAGTAACAGAATGGAGCAGGCAGAAGAAAGGATCTCTGACATTGAAGACAAAACTTTTGAATGCTCCCAAACACTCAAAGAGGAAGAGAAGTGGAGAGCAAAAATGAATCATTCTCTCAGAGAGCTCTGGGATAATTGAAAGAGATTTAATATTTGCCTCATAGGAATTCCTAAAGATGACGAGGTTGCTTTGAAGGATACAGATACTCTACTTCATAAAAAAATGAAAGAGAATTTCCCAGACATGCCAAGAGATTCTGAAATTCAGATAGCAGACAGTTTTAGAACACCAGCATGACTCAACCCAAATAAAAAGTCTCATAGACACATTATAATTAGCTTCACCAAGTTAATATGAAGGAGAAAATTCTGCAAGCAGCCAGACCTAAGAAAATCATAACCTATAATGTGAAGAACATTAGAATGATTGCAGTTCTATCTGCTGAAAACTTTCAAGCCAGAAGAGGGTTCTTATTGACATTTAGTCTCCTTAAACAAAATAACTTTCAACCCAGGGACCCTGTATACAGCTAAATTGAGTTTCACTTATGATGCAGAAATTAAATACTTTATTTTTATTTTTTTTAACAGTAACAACATGTTTATTATAACATCCAACTGAGAATAAGAACACAGAACACTTCTTAACTTAAGGAGAATAAGAAAACACCAGGCAATTTCCAGAGCACTACTACAAATACAGTCTTGACCTACAGTAAAAATCAAGCCATTCAATCATTTTGGTCATCATCCCAGTCTTTCTTCCCACTTGGAGGCTTGGGCCCACAAGCTGGTTTTGCCATGATGATCTGATCCACTCTAAGTACAGTGACTACAGCATTAGTAGCTAGTTTTTCCCAGGAAAATATCAAGAATACCAGCTTCCAACGTATCGTTTACAGCAGGGACTGCAGCCTCAATGTCTAATCCAACATTTTTATTTCCCTCTTGATGTACAGCATAAAGTTTAGAGATTACTTCATTGGCCTTAACTCCAGAGTTTTCTGCTAGTGCTCGGGGAATAACTTCAAATGCCTCCACAAACTTCTTAATAGCATACTGTTCAAGTCCAGGACATGTCTCTCCGTATGACATGATCTGCTTGGCTAATTCAATTTCCATTGCTCCACCTCTGGGCACAAGATGTTTATCCCTTGTGAGAACTTTGAAAGTATTAACATCATCATCTACTGCCCTTTCTATATCATCCATCAGATTGTCTGTAGAGCCTCGAAATACTATAGTAGAAATGGCGCCATCTTCCTTTTCATGCTTAAAAACCACCACCTGAGTATCTCCAACTTCTGAGAGGTAAACACTATCACAATGTCCCATTTCTTCAAGGACAGGAGGAGTCAATCTAGGAAGAACTGTAGCACCCACTGTTTTGCATAGTCTTCTGAGATCCCATTTTGAGTTTAGCCTCACCAACATGATACTGTATTTGTTTGCATAATGAAGAGTCATGTCAGCCACTTTGCCACCTGTTACTACAACAATTGCACCAGTATCAGCAATAGCTCTAACTTGTGCGTCCATGAGATTTTCTTCTCCTTTACTAAAATTAATCAATTCTTCAGCAGTCCTTATCAGTACTGTTCCTTTAGTTTCTGTTATCATGCCATCAAAAGGACAAAGGTACACTGCTATTTTTGTGTCTTTGACAGATGTAATATCACTTTCGGTTTCCTTCTTAAACACCATGCCATGCAATACTGAAGATGAATAGATACCAGAGCCCAGGATTTTACAAACTATTGATGTTGTCAACATTAAAATGACCAGAATCAGGAAAAATAGATACACAAGCCTGAGCAATAAGTCTGGCCAGAAATGTTTCATTACCATACTGTTTACTCATTATGGACGTCTGTAGAAGGGATGACACTTCATCAGTATCTCAAAGGTTTTTCGCAGAACAACATACTAAATCAGGCAGAAGCTCGTGAGCTTTTCTGCAGGCTATTTCATAACCTTCTATGACCTCTGGCACTGACAGGCCAATTCTCAGAAGTTCTTCAGCTAATTCCAGAAGTGCTCCAGCAAACACCAGAACAAAGTTTGTGCCATCTCCAACCTCCCGCTCTCACATGGGAGAGGCCATTACAATCATCTTTGCAGCAGGATGCTGTACTTCTAGTTCTCTTAAAATAGCTGCTGCATCATTTGTCACAAACAACTTCTGTAGGTGGTTGATAACCATTTTGTTCATTCCATTTGGTCCATAAGCTGTCCGAGTGGTTTGGGCAAGTTCCTTGCAAGCTTGTATGTATCTACACACAGCCTCTTCTAATCCCAAAAAATACTGTTAAAAAAAAATTTCGTTCCCTCCTTGAGCATCCGGGCAAAGCCTGGGGCCTTGGGAACGTGAAGCGCCATGGGCAGCCTGCAGTGAGCCGTTCACATGCCTGCTCGGAAGACCACAGAGGAAACAAGGGACGCCCAAGGCCTTCTGGGAATGCAGCCGAAATTAAGTACTTTAATGACATATACATGTTGAAGAAATTTGCCATAACTAAACCAGGACTCCAGGATATTCTCAGACCTATCCTCCATAATGACCAGCACAATCCTCCACCACCAAAGTAAACTCACTCAGAAACTATCAATCAAATTCCAACTTCCACAGTGGTGAAAGGATTAAAAAAGTATTAAAAATGTCCCCTGGACTTTGAAAAACTCAATACCTGAAATACTGGCAGGCTTATCAATACTCTCAATTAACGTGAATGGCTTAAATTGCCCTCTAAAGAAGAACAGGTTGGCTGATTGGATACAAAAACTCAGGCCAGATATCTGCTGAATACAAGAATCTCATCTTACCTTAAAAGATATAGACTCAGGGTGAAAGGGTTGTCATCTATATTTCTGGCAAATGGAAATCAGAAAAAGGATGGTCATCTATATTTCAGGCAAATGGAAATCAGGAGTTCCAATTTATTCTCAGATAAAATAGGCTTTAAACCAACAAAAGTAAGGAAAGATAAGGATGGTCACTTTATACTTGTTAAGGGTAACACTCAACGTGATGAGATTTCACTTATTAATATTTATGCACTCAACCAGAATTCACCTCAATTTATAAGAGAGACTCTAACTAACTGAGCAACTTGATTTCCTCCAGCACCATGATAGTCAGAGATTTTAACACTCCTTTGACAGTGTTGGATAAATCCTCCTAAAAGAAGCTAAGCAACGAAATTTTAGACTTAAATTTAACCATGTAAGAGTTGAATTTAACAGACATCTCTAGAACATTTCATCCTAACAAAACTGAATACATATTCTTCTCATCAGCCCATGGATCATCTTCCCAAATTGATCACATGTCAGGTCACAAGTCTAAACTCAGCAAATTTAAAAGAATAGAAATCATTCCTTGTATTTTCTTAGACCATCATGGAATAAAAGCTGAACTCAGTAACAACAGAAATCCGCATACTCATACAAAAACATGGAAACTCAGGCTGAATGATAGCTGGGTCATAGACAAGATTAAGAAGGAAATTACCAAATTTTTGGAACAAAATGATAATGAAGACATGAATTAACAGAACCTCTGGGATACTGCAAAAGGCAGTACTAAGAGGGAAATTTATAGTGTTGCAAGCCTTCCTTAAAAGAACAGAAAGAGAGGAAGTGAATAACTTAATGGGACATCTCAAGCAACTGGAAAAGGAAGAACATTCTAACCCTAAACCCTGCAGAAGAAAAAAAATAACTAAAATTGGAGCAGAACTAAATGAAATTGAAAACAAAAGAATCATACAACAGATCAATCAATCAAAAAGTTGGTTTTTTGAAAAGGTCAATAAAATAGATAAACCTTTGGCTAACCTGACCAGAAGTAGAAGAGTAAAATTTCTAATTTCATCCATCGGAAATGATAAAGGCCAAAAAATAACAGAATCCTCAGAAATTCAACAAATCCTTAATGAATATTACATAAAACTCTATTCTCAGAAGTATGAAAATCTGAAGGAAATGGAACAATACTTGGAAACACCCCACCTTCCTAGACTTAGCCAGAAAGATGTGGAAATGTTAAACAAGCCTATAACAAGTTCTGAAGTAGCATCAACTATAAGAAATCTCCCTAAAAAGAAAAGCCTGGGACTAGATGGCTTCACATCAGAATTCAATCAATCCTTTAAAGAGGAACTAGTACCTATATTACTTAACGTTTTCCAAAACATAGAAAAAGAAAGAATACTTCCCAACACATTCTTTGAAGCAAACATCATCCTGATCCCCAAACCAGGAAAAGACCCAACAAGAAAAGAAAATTATAGACCAATATCTATAATGAACATTGATGCAAAAATATTCAATAAGATCCTAGCAAACAGAATCCAACAACACATCAAACAAATTATACATCATGACCAGGTGGGTTTCATTCCAGGGTCCCAAGGCTGGTTCAATATTCTTAAATCCATAAATATAATACATCACCTAAACAAATTAAAAAACAAAGACCATATGATTCTCTCACTGGTGCAGAAAAAGCTTTTGATAATATACAGCATCCTTTTTTGATCAGAATGCTAAAGATACACAAATGTCTTAATGCTGTAATTGGGTAAATGAGGTGAAGGCTATGTTAAATAGTAGGATGTATGCATTCCAATTTGTACAAATAATCAACGAATTGAATCCCATAATGGCATAAATCTATTCATGATCTATGTACAAATGACTTAATTAAAAAAAAAGTGTTAGCAGAATCAAAGTAAGCATCTCAGAGGTTTGCGGGAGATGTGGAGAATGCACTTAGCTAACTGGGAATGTCAGGAAGCTTTTCCAGAGGATGTGTTATTAGACCTGAATGTTGAAATAAAAGTAGATGTTCCCCAAAATAAGATACAGAATGGCATTTCAGGAAAGTCAGTCCTTGCCCCTAATTCCTGCCATTCAGGTAACCTCTGCTTATTTAAATGCAATGATACAGGTCCAGTGTTTCAAATCCTTGACAACATTTGATTATGTCAGTCAATTTTGGCCATCCTGAGATGGAAGGGCACAATGTTACCTTATTATGGTTTTAATTTGCATTTTCTTGAAAATGAATGGTTTTGAGTGAGTTTTCAGATGCCTCTTTCTTTTTTTTTAACTTTTAAAATGCTACCTCTTTATTTTCAGTGAAATATGAATTACAATAGTCATGCTTTCTTATTTCTTTAGTAAACTGCCTTTTGTCTTTCCTTTTTCCTGTATCATGTGTTCTATGTCAGTGGATCTTGACCCTGGCTATGAAGCTAAAACATTTTTGGATTTTTGACCAGGCTTCACCTATCAATCCTCATATTTAATTGTTATGGCTGCTGTCTCTGATATTGGTATTTATAAAAAAGCAAGCTTTGTAATGCTATGTGTACCCAGCTTGACAACTCTACTGCTCTACTCCAATGTTCTCAAACTTCGGTTGGCATTAGAATTACCTGGAATGCTTGTTAAAACACAAATTTGTGGGGTTCACCCCAGAGTTTTTGATCCAGTGAGTCTAGGATATAGCTTGAGAATATGACTTCTAACAAATTTCCACATGGTGATGCTGCTGGTCCTGGGGCCATCTCCTGAGTTACACTGCCTTAGAAACCAAACTAAACCAGCAACTTCCCAACTGACTTCCCAAATACTTTCAATCTTTTCTTCCTCACATATTCTATTCTCTGCATAGAACATCATGTAACCCTTGTTCTGGTTGCACATGTTTTTAAATGCTTCAAGAACAAGCTGGAATACCACAACCTTTGTGAAGTCTATTCAGATTCATTTGCTCTATCATCTCACTTCTCGCACTCTGTTGCATGATTTATGTGATAATTGCACATATCAAACTGTTTCATTAAAATCAGTTTATTTGTTCTGGTTCCAGTATCTGTTGTGAGTGAGAATAAGTGTTCTGTAATACCATTAACTAGTATGCCTTATTCTTTGAATACTTAGCAGCTAACAGTATCTGGCACATCTCTGGCTTTCCACCATTTTGTTAAAAACAGTTTTGGGTGTTATTTTAATGAATAAGTGGCTGAATTACTAAAGAAAATGTGATATATAAGGCTTCTCGCATGCTCAGATTCCATAAAACCACAAGTGGCCATCTGTTATTAAATTTGTGGCCAGATCCCATAAGCCAGAGAGAAAATCTATAGAAAATACTAAAATAAAAGGCATATGTCATCAGAGGCTGCTGTTAGGGTTATCTTTTTTTAAAAAAAGACACAAGAAGGGGACTTAAAAAGAAAGTCTTCTGAATTTAATAAGCTGGCAAGTATAAAATCAAAGGAATTTAACAAGCCAAAACCAAAGTATGATTCCTTTCAGAATGCTACTTTTGTTTCCTAAAGGCTTTCATCTTTCTTATCTAATCTATTTTATAAAATGCTTTTTAGCAAATTTTAGTACCCTAGGGCATTTGAAAACACAAAGTTCCATATGAAGATTATATTCTATAAATGTTGTAATGTTTTATTGAAAGCTTCACTTTCAAAACAAGATGTTTATGACAATAACAATAATAGTAACAATAGTTGCAATTTACTTGCTTGCATTGTGCCAGTGACTTTGCTAAATATAGTCCATGCACTTTATTATTGAATCTTTATAAGAAATCCATGGGTTGGACATGACAATACTGAAGTTGAAAGAGGTTAAATAATTTGTTTGAAACCAGTATCCAATCCCATTCTATGCAGAGCTGCCAGGTAAAGAATGGAAAGCGCAGTTGAATTTGAATTTCACATAAAAAACAAAACAAGTAAGTTTTTTTTTTGTATAAGTTTGTTTTATGTCATATGTGGTCCATGCTTATATTAGAAAATTATTTACCATTTATTTGAAATGTAACTTTAACTGAGTGGTCTGCATTTATCTTTATTAGATTAATCCAGAAACCCTATCACTATCTCACTCTGAAAACATTTGCATCAGATCAGTAGGCTGTGTTAGATTCTAGTTGACTCTTATGACAGCCAATTCCCAGTTTACATGAAATTTTATGGATAAACTTTAAACATTTAGCACAGCCTCAAGATCCTTCATGTTCTGGCCTCTCTCCTCCTTGTTTCCAGATTCAGGGGTATAGTGAGTACCAAGAGGCAGGAGCTGAGTGGTGTGTCTGGAGGTCACATGTGGGGTGAGTGAGAGAAGAAGTAGGAGTCAGATCAGAGAGGTAACAAGGGCCAAATCCTGTAGGCATGTAGATCACCATGAGGATTTATGTCTGTCCTCTGAAAAAGATAGGCAGCTATTTGAGAATTTTGAGTAGAATGACATAGGCCTGGTTTACACTTTAACAAAATCAAATTGGCAGCTATTTAGAGAACAATCTGTAGAAGAATAAGGGCAGAAGCAGAGCTTTTCTCAATGGAATTCATGGTTCAGGCTTTGAAGTAGTGTTACCCGTGGTCTTGATGACAATTTTTCAGTTGGAGATCCCAACTTTAATGTGGAACTTGGTGTGGCTTCTCTGGCATAATAAGAACTGAAGGGACTTTGTACCAACTGTACCTGGTGGGTGTTCCAACTTTAGGTGTGGGAAAGGCAGACTCGCTGGCTGACAGCAATGTATTCTCTCAAAAGGTGGCAGCAAAGGCTACAGCATAGCTGCCTCACCAAGGTGTGTGTGCAGCAGGTAGAGGCAGCACATGATGAGACATGCTCTTGAGTTCAGCCCAGACACTTCCTGGGACCCCTGGAAACAATAGGGAGAGACTCCGAAAGAGTAGTAAGGTTTTATAGCTCTGCAGATGCTTATAGGAAGATGGTGTATTTTTATTATTAATATAACCATGACTTTTTAAGTTATACCATGTCTGGAAAGGCATTGAACATCAGGGTCACCAAAATTAAATACATGCAGTTTAAGGGAACAATACAATAGAAAAATAGAAAAGGACATAAATACCCTACAACAAGAGCACAAAGACTTACTCTGTGCTAGGCATGCAGATTTTTAGACACCACTTCTTTTGCTCCTCGTGGCAAATCTTGGTCAGACCTGTATTATTTCAATCCTCTTTTACAATGAAACAATGGAACCCAGTGAGGACAGGGGTAAGTAATCACCTTGCACAAAGTCATAGGAATTTGAACACACTTCTGTTGGACTGTAGGCAGAGCTCTTGTTTAATGAAAAAAAAGCCTTAGGGGAAAATTGCCTGTTAGGCTAGGCAGAGGTCTTTAACAAAAATGAAAATGATTGAAATCAAGAGTGATGCCAAGAGTAGCAAGTCTGATATTTAAAATGAGGAACACTTGTTACAGAGGGATTAGCATTCCAGAAAAGGCAGGATTTCAGGTAGAATGCCTGAAGCAGAGATGCCTGCCTATGAACACCCTTTGCTTCTTATCCATGATTTAGCCATGTACTATTTCTTTTTTTTTTTTATAATTTTATTGAATCATAATTGTGTACATTGGTGCAATCATAGGGCACAATGTGCTTCATATACATTCAGAAATATTTTGATCGTACTGTTACAGATAGCCTTCATGGCATTTTCTTGATCACT
>CAUYON010207036.1:0-12152 GCA_963573935.1 Arctocebus calabarensis | reverse complement strand
TCTGCCTCCCAAGTAGCTGGGACTACAGGCGCCCGCCACAACGCCCGGCCATTTTTTTGGTTGCAGCCGTCATTGTTGTCTGGCGGGCCCGGGCTGGATTCGAACCCGCCAGCTCAGGTGTACGTGGCTGGCGCCTTAGCCTGTTGAGCCACAGGCGCTGAGCCTTTCTTCATTTTTTTAATAGATCAAGAATCTCTAAAAATGGAAGTGGGCCAGGCCTTGCTCAACTCTGAGAGGCCTTGTACCTGGCATTATTTTGGGCTCATTCCTCAGGCAAGGGAGACTGTGACAGAGCCCACAGAGAAGGCTCAGGAGTGGGGGTACCCTGGCATCTGGGGCCTCCCCATGTCTTCCCTGGGAACAGTCACAGGAGCACAGAGAGAGGGATCCAGAAAAGAGCGAGAGGACTGAAGAGGGGCCACCTGGGGTTCCTCCACTGAGGACTGACACCCCAGCACGGGTGCCAGGAAGAAGGCATCTTGGGGAGTCAGTGCACTCGTGGGGGCGGGGCTGGGCCTAAGTGCTTGCTCCTCTCAGAGGGGTGCGGGCCCTGAGTTAGGCCTGGATAAACACAGAGAGGCAGGCAGCGGAGGGATGCCACCTCCCACCTCCTCTCCCCTTGAAGGAATTTCCTTGGAGGGCAAAAATGTGCTTATCTTCACTCCTGCATGCCAGGCGCCAGGCCTGTGCTCAGGTATGCCCTCGCCAACACCCACCAGGTGCCCTGGGCCTGACCTCTGCTACCCCACTGGCACCTTGGCTACTACCCTCGTCCTTGGTTTCTGCTCCAGGTGGTGGCCCCAGTGGCTCACAAAGGGAAGAGAACAGGAGGGACGTGCAAGGGGGCCTGGGGCCTCAGGGCCTCGGTTTCCCCTCTGGAACATGGGGTTGGGGGGGGTCAGGATTTAAATTCTAGGGATATCTGAGGAAGACCCCAGAGATAAGATCTGAGGAAAAACAGGCTTGGGGCAGAGGAAGAACATTAAGCCATGAGAGGAGATGGCGCCCCAGGTGCCTGCCCTTCTCGGGGCCTGTTTCTTTATCTGTAAAGTGTGAGGGTTCAGTGGTCAGTACTTCGGGCCTCCATGGTTCTGTATCCTTGCCTCCTCCAAACTGAGAACTCAGAGATGAGTGAAAAGGAGCCTAACAGACTCTTCACTCCCCCTGACCTGTGCCAGGGAACAAGGGGTCAGGGAAGGAGCCAGAAGTTTGCATCCAGGCAGAGGTAAGACACCGGCCAGGCCTGGCTTGTCTTTCTCAGGGAGGTGAGCAGGAGAGATGCCCTGCCTTGGGGAAGCTGTTCTTCACCCAGGGGAGCCCTGTGCTTACCTACCCACATGTCTGAGGGGTGGCTGGCCTGCTATGCAGCCATCCTAGGGAGAGGGGGGAGAGAGAGCACCTCCCCTCCCCCGGAGAGAGGAGGAGGCTGGCTGCAGGTACAGGCTTCCAAGCACAAAGGGCTGAAGGACAGGGAGACCAGAGGACAATCTTCCTTCACATTGTCATTCACCCTTATCCCATAAGCAAATCATTGGAATTCAGGGAGCTGAATTTGTTTGTCCCAACCTTTGGGCTTCAGAGAGAGGAAGTGACTCCCCCAAATAACCTGCACAGTCAGACCAGGGCTCCAGCTCCTCATTAGCTAAAGGTCCAGCTGCCGGGACCTTCAGTGCTGCTAGCGGGAGAGCATCCTGTTCGGCGTCACATCCCACAGTACCTACACCAATACTGAGTAGTGTGCATGAACACCTGTGCCGTGCGGGGGGATGGCAGAAAGGAATACAAGGCAGTCTATTCCCAGACCCTGTCCTCAAGGGCTTATGTGGGAAGAATGTGATGAGCATGCATTACAAATACCAGCAGGACTCTTAAGATGCAAGACCACAGCATAAGTGATGCCACGAGGCAGCCCCCAGTATGTGCCACATAAATTTATGGCTGATAAATGCTGCAGCAAACCCAAGGCAGGAGTTAGACCTGCCACTGAATGCTGGCCAAGCCCTTGGGGGGTCAGAGGCTGGCATGCCTCAAGAACCACAGCTAGGCCCACGCCTGCTCACCAACCCTGGACACAGAGGTGTCCAAACTCTGTATCTAGGACTTGGTATGGGTATCCATTTTCCTCCTGTCCACAGCCCTAAGACGACACATGTTACCCCTGCAAGGAAATATGCAGAAATAGGGTTATGAACTATGTCTGTGCCCTCTCAAAATTCATGTGGTGAACTCCAACCCCCAATGGGATGGTATAATATTAGGAGGAAAGACCTTTGGGAGGTTTAAATGAGACCAACAGGGTGGCACCCCATGATGGGATCAGTGTCCTTTATGAGAGAAGGAGGCTAGAGCTCACTTTCTTTGCCATGTGTGAATACAAGAAAACATCTGTCTGCGAGCCAGGAAGAGGACCCTCGCCAGACACAGACTGTGCCACCACCCTGATCTCAGACTTCCTGGCCTCCAGAACTGTGAGAAATAGATGTCTGTTATTTAAGCTGCCCCGTTTGTGCCATCTTGTCACAGCTACCCAAATGGACTAACGTACACAGTGTGTACTTCGCAGCCTGGTCTTGCCCCACAATGCCACTAGGCCCCATCTCTCAGGTTTTTCATTCTCTAGCTTATCCATCCCCTAACCTGATCTGGCCATAGGGACTTCCTTGGGAAGAAAAAGAAAATCTCTTCCTTAAGCCCAAAGACTTGCTGTTAGTCTATAGCAGTGGTGGGGGGGGATAGACAAGTTATGTCTGTGGGTGACAGGCTCTTGTGCCATCTTCCAGAGTCACAGAATGCTAAAGGCTTTGTTGATTATTTTGTTTAGCCTGCCTTTAAACTGATGGAGGAATCAAGACCCAGAAAGGTGAAGTGGCTGCCCAAGGTCATAGAGCTAGTTCTGACTTCCCACTAGGAATATGAGCAGAGTACGCTCCCTGGGCCCTTGGGGCTCGGGGCAGCACAGCGCTCTGCTAGGCCTCCACGTAGCTTTCTGATCTTCTCAAGAATGGGGGTTGAGGGATTGGCTTTCAGTCCTCTTCAGAATGCTGGGAGACTGGAGAATCAGATGACAGGCTCTCCAGCCAAAGAGGGCTCTTCTCTCCCTCTCTTTCCAGGCTTGGAGTCCCGCTGGGTGTTCGAGAGTCCCTGACTACGCTGACACCACTCCAGTGGAGAGGAGTTAGAAACCTGGGTGGAGGAGGAAGCCAGGGAAGGACCCACTCTCCCATCCCCAAACCCCAATTATGGAAACCATTCTGACCCACTTTTGGGTTCTTCGCACACACCCACACTTATTCACAGGCATCAGTGCAGCTCATCCCCACACTTGCATCATTTAGGTGTGTGGGGTAGGAAGTAGGGACGGTGATAATAAGGGAGCCCCTTTGTGGCTAATACTTGCTACTTGCCTACTTGGTGTTCATAAAACATGAGAATCATTTGTACCCAGCAGGTAATAATATCCCTTGACCAGACCCCAGGTCCCTGCCATACAGGGGTGCTCAGATCTTCAGGGAACAAGTGAGTGAATGAACATACAGTAATATCTTTCTCATGGAGATTGAAGCATGAGCTGGGCTAGGCCCAGAAATGACAAAACGACAATCATTCTGGTGATTTTTCTATTGGGTGTAGGGGGGGGTATAACCTGAAATGGATGCCCTCCAGCCCTATAACAAGTTGCCTTCACGTGTACGCATTCATTTCATTTGGGATTTTATGATGTACGCAGCATCCATGGCTGGTCAGTGAGCCAGAACCTGAACCCAGGTCAGACCTGTCCTGGCACACTGCACTCCTGCTTCTTGGTGGAGACCTGCCTTTGGAGTGTTGCTAGGCCCAGACAACAATGAGGGTGGTGGGAGGCAGCCAGAGACACTGGGCACTTTGGCCTACCTTCCTAGGAGGTGCCACTCTTGCCCAGGCATCTTGGAGGTCATAGGATGTAGCCAGGGGAGACTTTGCTCTGGACAGTAGACTGTTCCTTCCCTTTTTCACTAAGAGCTAGGCTTAGAGCTCACTGAAAAGCAAAGTTGAGTTAAATGATCTTTTTTTTTTTTTTTTATAGGGACAGAGTCTCACTTTATCGCCCTCGGTAGAGTGCTGTGGCATCACACAGCTCACAGCAACCTCCAACTCCTGGGCTTAGGCGATTCTCTTGCCTCAGCCTCCCGAGTAGCTGGGACTACAGGCGCCCGCCACAACGCCTGGCTATTTTTTTGTTTTGCAGTTCACCCGGGGCCGGGTTTGAAGCCGCCACCCTCGGTATATGGGGCCAGCGCCCTACTTGCTGAGCCACAGGTGCTGCCCCAAGATCTTGATTCAAATCCCAGCTCTGCTACTTACAAGCTAATTGACCTCCGGGTAAGTTACTTAACTTCTCTGTGCCTCAGTTTCTTCAAGCATAAAATGGCAGACTATAAAGTGATAGTAATGATCTCACAGGTCATTAAGGGGCACATGAGACAACGCGTACAAAGCGCTTACTGCAGGGACTGGCAGATGTGCATGCTTCCGGCAATCAGTGATTCAACGGTCATTAACTGCGTGCCTCCTGCGTGCCGAGCACTGTGCTAGACACTCACAATTAAAATTTAATGGACGTGGAGTACAAAGGAGAGAAGAGCCAAGCAGAAAAAGAACAGTCAGTTCTTCCCAGCCAAGCTCTTCGGAACCTGCCCTGAAGAACGCTGCGTAATGGGCCTTTCTCCTCTCAAGTGTCCATCTCCATGAAAGGCCCCTAGACACTTTCTTCCAAAGACCTGCTGTAAAATTCCACCCAGTTTTGCAGGAAGCGAATTCAGAGACAGGAGCATCAGGAGATTGGAGCTCTGAAAAGCTCAGAACTGCTCGGGGCAGGACACAGCTAGATCTGTGGGCCAGGGAGCCAGGCTGATCCTACAACCTCCCCTCTTCTCTGACGTGAATTCCCTTCTCCCTGGCAGCAGAGCACCAGGCATTAGGAAGATCTCCCAGCACAGGATGTGAGAGCCCTGTGCCCACTGAAGGGGAGGATTACTCAACTGGTAAATCCTGCCTTCCCTATAATCCTGGTGCTCAGAGAAAGAATGCTAAGCTGAACCCCCTCTTAGCAGCTCTGAACAATCCAAATTGGAACAACTCTCCAAGTTTCCTTCCTTTTCACTCTCCTGACCCCTTTGATGTGATTCCCTCGACTTCCCTGCTCAGTTCTGTCAACACCATTTAATGAGACATTTCCCTGACCCACACTATCAACTCCTTCAATTCCATTCCCTGGGAACATCCCACTCCCCCTGCTTGCTTCTCTTCTACCATGGCAATCTGGGAGCCCCTGTGCCATTTTGTGATTGATTACAAATTACATCCTGGCTCAACCTGGCCACCCCTTAGAAATTCAAAAGAAATTCCTATCTCTCTTTTGAGGAGCCAAGGATCTTATGTTCAAAAGAGCTGTGGAAATGTATATAAAGCCCGTTGCTATTATGCTGAGTTGGAGGGCCTTCAGACCTTAGGATGGGAGGTAGGGCCTTTACTGGCAGAGGAGGGATGAGTTGTGTCTAGTGCTAGCAGGGTCCCTATATACAGTTCTATGCACTGCACAACTCCAGGGGGCACCATTCAAATCATGGCACCTCTAGAGTTATGCAACGCAGTGGCTCTGAGCTAGCAGCCTCTTTCCTGCCTCTCTGCAGAAGATGCCAACAGATCCCCAGGGCCAGACCCTCTTGCCCAGCCTTCTTTGTCCTACTTCTCTCCCTTATGCAGTCCTCCTGCAGCTAGGGCTGTGTTAAAGGGGGATTTAGGGGAAATCTGCCCTACAAAACCTGAGACCACCAAAACTAAATATCTGTCCTAAAGCTTTCCATGAATCTTACAGGGGAGAAGTCCTGCAGAAATTCAAACTAGTGCCTTTCTTTTGATGAGTATGGGAGGAAGGAGGAAGTGGTTGGCACCAGTACAGGGAGACAGGTGGGCAGCTCTGTGCCATGGGGTCAAGTGGTAAGTCATTTATTCTCACCCACAGAGTTGGCTATTGGAAGCAGGTGGAAGAAGGGAGGCAGGGAAGAACCTTTTATTTTTAAACCTTTACTGTTCTGATTAAGCATTTCTTTTCCCTCTGACCTTCACCACTTTGGCAGATTAAACAGCCAGCGAGTCTCAAGGAGGCCTGGACCAGTGACACATGGATTACGGATGGGCCAGCCTGCTGCCGCCCCCTCGCTGCTCTGGCAGCGGCAGGAGACTGCAGTTAATCTGCGCTGGGCCTGCAGGTGCCTCGGGAAGGCCTTGCTGGGGCTCCAGGCTCCCACGGCTGGACCAGCTGTGGGTGGGGCAAAGACGGACATGACAGCCCACTGAGGGGGCCCAAGTCGCTCCGCCTGGGGACCCGGCTGCCTGTGGTTCCTCCTTCCTTCTGTGAATTACAACCCGTCAGTCTGACTTTGGAGAAATAGTCACTTGTCTCGCGATAACAAAAACATCCCTATTTCTGCCTCCTCCCATCACTTGGCTGCATATCATATGAAGCATGTGTGTTTTAAACAAATTTCTAAGGAACTTGTGGATGCACGCAGCTGAAGAGAAAATGAGACAGGTCATGGTGTGGCCTGTGTTGTGCCCGATGGGTCGGGTGAGAGAATCTGGGGACTGAGGAGTAAAAGCTGGGGTCACTGAAGAGGCTTTCCGGGGGGTCGGACTCAGTTAGCACCACCAGGTCGCTGGGACCAGATTGCGACCATCTCGGCGCATCCAGGCCCGTCCCCCACCTCGACCCCCACGGTTCTCAGGGTCCAGCCACGCCCTCCGCCCGCCCTCCTTCACCCCTACTCCCCCACCCCCGGCCGGGAGGAAGGAGCTGGCCCTGCGGGGAGCGCCGCCTCCGATTTCCCCTCTGATCTACAGGTGCGGGTAAACAAAGTGCTGCAGCGAAGCCGGCTCGTCCGCAGCCGCCACCCCGCCCCCCACTCCGCAAAGTTCGGCCCAAGGTTAAGCCCGAGTCCCGGCGGCTGTCCGCCGGGGCCCCCAGACCCAGCTTCTGGCCTCTCCTCTCTGCTTCTCAAGCCCACTGGTCCAGGAGTCTTTCCTCCGGTTCCGAGCCGCTCGCCTTGCTCTGGGCTGCGCTCCCTGGCTGAAATATTGGTCCAGGAAAATCAGCCTCGGTTAGTGCGCACGCCCCTCCGTATGGGGGGGACCCGGGACCTGGCTCTAGCGGCCATCCCAAGGTGGCCTGGGGCATTTTCACCGCCACCACCCGACCTGCGTTACGAATACTATCTCGCCTTGCGCGCTCTCGCCTGAGGGATACTGGGACCCCAACTCAAAGCCCCGGCCCCCGTTCCCTTCGTTCCCCCTCCCCCAAAGCCCAAGGTGGGAACAGAGGGCACCGGCGCCGGCCCCACCCAGACCTGCCGTTCTGCAGTGCCCGATATGAGGAGCCTGCAGCATCCGCCCGGCTGAGCTCGCAAACGCGCGGGTAGCAGGTCAGGGCCGCCGCAGCAGGGCCGTCCTCCCCGCCCCGCACCCGCACCGCTTCTCTGCGCCTGGCCCGCAGCGGAGACCTATGGCGGGAGCCCCCGGGGCGTCTCCTCCCCGGGACTCTCCCCGGGCAGGTGTGCGACTGCGGGTCCCGAGGCCGCTGGCCCCCCGGCCGCGGCGACCTGGGAAGGGGGCGCCGGCCTGTGACTCTCGATGTTGTTTACTCTCCCTGCAATTAACGAGCTGGGCAGCGGGAGCCTCTGGCTGCGACGGGCAGCGGCGGCTTCCCGCAGACCCCGAGCTCCCTCCGCAGCCCCGCGCCCTGGCCCTCTGCCCTCGCGGCCCTGCGCACTCACGTCTCGGAAGCGGTTCCAGTGCTTGATCTTGCCGCTGTACTGAGAGATGGACGACAGCCATTGCTCGTCCTCCATGAAATTGCCGGGGGTCTCGCCCTCCTTGTGCCCTTTGGCGTCGCCTTCGGCCAGGGCGGCTGCGGCGAGGAGCAGCAGCGGCAGCGCCAGCCGCCCGCAGCCCGGGGCGCTCATCGTGGTCTGGACTGGACCCGGGGGGTCTTGACTTCTGCAATATTTTAACGTCCTTCCTGCCACCCTGCTGTTGGCGAAGCAAACGCTGCTGTCTTCCTCAGCCCTCCTCCTGCGGTGTCTCCGGTGACTGACAGATAGTGGGTCGCGGCTGAAATGTGACCTGGTTAGGAGATGCACTTGTCTGAAAAAGCCCAGCGCTGGACGCGGAGTGAGAGAGAATCAGAGAGGCTGCGCCAGCAGGGGCTGTGTCTGTAACTGTAGCATCAGCATCACGTTTGACATCATCATACCTGGTTAAAAAAAAAAAAAAAAAGGAGGGGGTGGATTTCAAAGCGGAGCGCTAGATCAGAGCGCCAAAAGCCAGCCAGCCGCAGCGTAGCTCAGCCCAGCCCAGCACGCAGGAGTTGCAGGGCGAGGAATGAGAATCCTGAGATGTCCCCAAGCCCGCTCCAAGGGTAGAAAGCAAGAAGGGTCTCCCCAGGGAAGATATGATGGGGGAGAAGACACAAAACTCTCCTGTTACAAAGCCTGGCTCAGGGGTCTAAAAGGGAATTTGGCCACTCCTTTCCTCCCCTCGCCTCCCACCCAGAGGGGCCTGTGGCCGCAGCCCTAGCAGCTGGCTTCCTGCGAGTGATGACTCCACCGTAATGCGGCTTCCTTAAGACAAAAGCCATATAACCACTGGCTGCCTCAGAACTACTGCTCCCCCGCTGCACACGTCTTTCCAGGCTAGGCCTGAGCACTGAACGGCTGGTGCAACACAGGCAATGTCCTCCTCAAGCAGCTGTTTAGGAGCCCTCACCCCTTTTGTTAGCTCTTCCTAGGGCAACCCTAAAAGGCAAATGCCTGATCATTTCATCTGCCTTGAGGCCATAAACTTGGAAAAGGCTATTTGCTCATGGTTCTGGCCTCAGGTTAATATTAATAAGCTGCTTGGAAGGAGTGTTGTGGGGGAGGCTGGTTGGTTTTGTCTGAGGTGTTTAAGTTTTTTTGTTAAAATTGTGACCCTTCTCATTGCCTGTAGATTTGTGTTAACAAAGTAGCTGGGACAGCTGGAGGCTGGGCACAGTCTACAATCACAGTAGAAATGGGGTGAGGTTTACATTACAAATTGAAGAGGAAACAGACAATCTGACAAGACAAAACATATTGCACTTTTGGGACCCAAGCCCTGGATTGTGTTGTTATAAAAAGACTTGGCTGTGTGATCTTAAAAAAAAAAATCAAAAGCTCTGACAAACATGATCTTAATCGGTAGGAAAAAACAGTTTACAAGGTTTATATGCACCCCGATTCTGGCCTGCCTGGTAACTTGGAATGCCTCCCTGGCTTGGGCTGCAGTCCCCTTGGGAAAACAGAAAACAATAGCTCCCTTTCCGTGTTTTCCTTGCAGTTGGATTTAGTGGTGGTGCTGCAATGAGGCACTGGCCATCAATGTCTTCATTTCACAATAAATAAAGCTGTCTTCCTGGGTTCTATAGCAGCGAAGTACAGTGCAAAAGCAGTTTGCTATCACACAGACTGGGTGGGGGGAGGGGTTATCCCCCTTAAGGTGAAATTCTTTGACAAGTTATAAAATTAATGATAATCCCACCTATGATTCTCATAGGATCATGATGAAACTTGAGCAAAATTACCAAGTAACTGCTCAGGAATAGTAGGCATTTAAGAAATGCCTTCTTCCTTTAGTTTGGGAAGAGAAGGCTATAATATCCCATAGTTCTGAAGATTTACTAAAATTTGCCATTCCCCCCACCCTCCACCCCCCACTATCCCAATCCTGTTTTTTGGCAATGCTGTGTATCTCCAAGGCACTTAGGAGATAGATCCTAGTTACCCTTGCTTTCCGATTCCAGTACTATCTTAGGAAGCCCCTGATCTTCTGTAGCAACAAAGTTGCTGACTAAAGAGTTTGGGGAGGCATTGATAAGAGGCCCATTAATAAGATAGTAGATGTCTCCAGACTTTTGAAGGTTGAAATGTTTCCCACACTTCTGGGCAGCTACTCCAATGGGATTTGCTTTCTGCAGTGCCTTTAAGCTGGGTCGATATTGCCCCTGTGCTGAAAGCAAATCAGCAACAGTCCAGGGCTGTTAGGTAACCTAATAGTAATGCTATTTAGGAGGAAGAATCCAAATTTTCAGGTGACAGGTATGAGAGTAGTAGAAAAGGGTGATAATTTTAGTTTATAAAGAAGAAAAGTTTTTGCTATTTTTTGAAAGAATAACTGACAGGTCAGCCTTTTCAAATCAACGATCCCAAACAAGGAGCTGCTGGGTGTATGTATGAAACCCTAACCCTCAGTGCCCTATGCATTTTTCTGTTTGCATTCAATATTTAATTATATACAGTGGAGAAGGTAAACTTACCTTAGTTTCCTAACAATAAACATAAATTTAAGTACATCTTGAAAACCATTTAATGCCATTCTAGATAACCCTATAAGGACAGGTAATGCACAAATATTTTCAATCCAGAATTGTTCATAATGGCCCAGCCTAGGAACCAACTCAATGTTCATTAATCAGGAACAAACTAGTTCCATACCTACAATGGACTATTAGGCAGACATTAAAAATAATGATGTGTGGGGTATGCCTGTAATTCTAGTACTTTGGGAGACAGAGGCAGGAGGATCACTTGAAGCTAGGAGTTCAAGATTGACCTAGGCAACATACTGGGACCCTATCTCAACAACAAACAATTTTTTAATTAGACTGGCATGACACATGTTTATCATCCCAGTTACTCAGGAGGCTGAAGTGAGAAGACCGCTTGAGCCCAGGATTCAAGACTACAGTGAGGCTCGCTGCCTGTAGCTCAGTGGCTAGGGCACCAGCCACATACACCGGAGGTGGCAGGTTCGAGCCGAGCCCAGCCTGGGCCTGCCAAACAACTACAACTACAACCAAAAAATAGCTAAGCGTTGTGGTAGGTGCCTGTAGTCCCAGCTACTTGGGAGGTTGAGGCAAGAGAATCGCTGAAGCCCAAAAAGTTTGAGGTTGTTATGAGCTATGACATCACAGCACCTACTAAGAACAACATGGTGAGACTCTGTCTTTAAAAAAAAAAAAAAAAAATACTACAGTGAGCTATCACCATGCTACTGCCCTCCATCCTGGGCAACAGAGCAAGACTTCTATCTCTGAAATTAATAAATCAATAAAATGATGCAGCTCCGTATCCACTGAAAACCAGTGTGATTCATTATGTATGTATTACTGGTTGAGAAAAGCTTGTTATATATGATCCCATTTGGAAGTATAGTATAGTATGACAATCCTCAAACTTCCTGGTGTCAGGAGCTCTTTACATTAAAAAATTATTGAGGGCCCCAAAGAAATTTTGTTTACACAAGTTTTGTTTACTGATACAGTAAATATCAGTAAACTAATTTTAAATTTATTAATTTAAAAATAGTACATGCCCATTCATATTAGAAAACAATGTATCTTATGAAAAACAACTATATCCTCCCTTCCCCAATCATCTCAGTTAAAAGAGTGGAAGTTGACTCTGGGCGATGAGATTTATTTTTTAACCACTTAAATTGAAGTATAATATATATACTGACAAAAGCAGAGTCATGATGTCACCAAATCACGTAGCCACTGGAAAACTCCACTGTACACTTGTAAGAGAATGAGAATGAAAAAGGCAAACAAGTTGTGAAACATTACCTGATAATAGATGCCTAAAAGCATAGAGAATAAATAGCAACCACTCAAATCTAAATAACAGAATTTCCAATTCTATTAAGAATTTAACGTATGATATATCAAGTTACATTTTCCAAAGATTAAACTTTAAAATTTTTTTCCCTACAAATGTAAGTCACAAATCTCTGACACCCAAAAGAAGACAACTTTTCTTCCTGGCCAAGGTTGCCTATTGGCTTGTCAGAAAAAAAAAGAGAGCAGCCCCAAGAGGCGCAGGCACACAGCTCCACAGTTAGCTTTGTGATCAGCATGTCCACCGGAACACCCCCACCTTCCCATCTGTGGTGAGGTAAAATCTCAATTTAAATAAAAATTAATATTGCCGGCTTGGCACCTGTGGCGCAGCGGGCTAAGGCGCCAGCCACGTACACCTGAGCTGGCGGGTTCAAATCCAGCCTGGGCCCGCCAAACAACAATGATGGCTGCAACCAAAAAA